>CAVMKG010000279.1:2500-27174 GCA_963682025.1 Cordilura impudica | reverse complement strand
AATTAAGAATTAAAAATTAAAAATTAAAAATTAAAAATTAAAAATTAAAAATTAAAAATTAAAAATTAAAAATTAAAAATTAAAAATTAAAAATTAAAAATTAAAAATTAAAAATTAAAAATTAAAAATTAAAAATTAAAAATTAAAAATTAAAAATTAAAAATTAAAAATTAAAAATTAGATATTAAAATTTAAAAATTAAAAATTAAAAATTCAAAATTAAAAAATAAAATTAAAAATTAAAAATTAAAAATTAAAAATTTAAAAATTAAAAAATAAAAATTAAAAATTAAAAATTAAAAATTAAAAATTAGGAATTAAAAATTTATAATTAAAAATTAAAAATTAAAAATTAAAAATTAAAAATTAAAAATTAAAAATTAAAAAATAAAAATTAAAAATTAAAAATTAAAAATTAAAAATTAAAAATTAAAAATTAAAAATTAATAATTAAAAATTAAAAATTAAAAATTAAAAATTAAAAATTAAAAATTAAAAATTAAAAATTAAAAATTAAAAATTAAAAATTAAAAATTAAAAATTAAAAATTAAAAATTAAAAATTAAAAATTAAAAATTAAAAATTAAAAATTAAAAATTAAAAATTAAAAATTAAAAATTAAAAATTAAAAATTAAAAATTAAAAATTAAAAATTAAAAATTAAAAATTAAAAATTAAAAATTAAAAATTAAAAATTAAAAATTAAAAATTAAAAATTAAAAATTAAAAATTAAAAATTAAAAATTAAAATTTAATAGTTAAAAATTAAAAATTAATTAAAAATTAAAAATTAAAAATTAAAAATTAAAAATTAAAAATTAAAAATTAAAAATTAAAAACTAAAAACTAAAAATTAAAAATTAAAATTAAAAATTAAAAATTAAAAATTAAAAATTAAAAATTAAAAATTAAAAATTAAAAATTAAAAATTAAAAATTAAAAATTAAAAATTAAAAATTAAAAATTAAAAATTAAAAATTAAAAATTAAAAATTAAAAATTAAAAATTAAAAATTAAAAATTAAAAATTAAAAATTAAAAATTAAAAATTAAAAATTAAAAATTAAAAATTAAAAATTAAAAATTAAAAATTAAAAATTAACAATTAACAATTAACAATTAAAAATTAAAAATTAAAAATTGACAATTACAAATTAAAAATTAAAACTTAAAAATTAAAAATTAAAAATTTAAAATAAAAAATTAAAAATTAAAATTTAAAAATTAAAAATTAAAAATTAAAAATTAAAAATTAAAAATTAAAAATTAAAAATTATAAATTAAAAATTAAAATTAAAAATTAAAAATTAAAAATTAAAAATTAAAAATTAAAAATTAAAAATTAAAAATTAAAAATTAAAAATTAAAATTTAAAAATTAAAAATTAAAATTAAAATTAAAAATTAAAAATTAAAAATTAAAAATTAAAAATTAAAAATTAAAAATTAATAATTAAAAATTAAAAATTAAAAATTATAAATTATAAATTAAAAATTAAAAATTAAAAATTAAAAATTAAAAATTAAAAATTAAAAATTAAAAATTAAAAATTATAAATTAAAAATTAAAAATTAAAAATTAAAAATTAAAAATTAAAAATTAAAAATTAAAAATTAAAAATTAAAAATTAAAAATTAAAAATTAAAAATTCAAAATTCAAAATTAAAAATTAAAAATTAAAAATTAAAAATTAAAAAATAAAAATTAAAAATTAAAAATTAAAAATTAAAAATTAAAAATTAAAAATTAAAAATTAAAAATTAAAAATTAAAAATTAAAAATTAAAAATTAAAATTAAAAATTAAAAATTAAAAATTAAAAATAAAAAATTAAAAATTAAAAATTAAAAATTAGAAATTAAAAATTAAAAATTAAAAATTAAAAATTAAAAATAAAAAATTTAAAATTAAAAATTAAAAATTTAAAATTAAAAATTAAAAATTAAAAATTAAAATTAAAAATTAAAAATTAAAAATTAAAAATTAAAAATTAAAAATTAAAAATTAAAAATTAAAAATTAAAAATTAAAAATTAAAAATTAAAAATTAAAAATTAAAAATTAAAAATTAAAAATTAAAAATTAAAAATTAAAAATTAAAAATTAAAAATTAAAAATTAAAAATTAAAAATTAAAAATTAAAAATTAAAAATTAAAAATTAAAGATTAAAAATTAAAAATTAAAAATTAAAAATTAAAAATTAAAAATTAAAAATTAAAAATTAAAAATTAAAAATTAAAAATTAAAAATTAAAAATTAAAAATTAAAAATTAAAATTAAAAATTAAAATTAAAAATTAAAAATTAAAAATTAAAAATTAAAAATTAAAAATTAAAAATTAAAATTAAAAATTAAAAATTAAAAATTAAAAATTAAAAATTAAAAATTAAAAATTAAAAATTAAAAATTAAAAATTAAAAATTAAAAATTAAAAATTAAAAATTAAAAATTAAAAATTAAAAATTAAAAATTAAAAATTAAAAATTAAAAATTAAAAATTAAAAATTAAAAATTAAAAATTAAAAATTAAAAATTAAAAATTAAAAATTAAAAATTAAAAATTAAAAATTAAAAATTAAAAATTAAAAATTAAAAATTAAAAATTAAAAATTAAAAATTAAAAATTAAAAATTAAAAATTAAAAATTAAAAATTAAAAATTAAAAATTAAAATTAAAAATTAAAAATTAAAAATTAAAAATTAAAAATTAAAAATTAAAAATTAAAAATTAAAAATTAAAAATTAAAAATTAAAAATTAAAAATTAAAAATTAAAAATTAAAAATTAAAAATTAAAAATTAAAAATTAAAAATTAAAAATTAAAAATTAAAAATTAAAAATTAAAAATTAAAAATTAAAAATTAAAAATTAAAAATTAAAAATTAAAAATTAAAAATTAAAAATTAAAAATTAAAAATTAAAAATTAAAAATTAAAAATTAAAAATTAAAAATTAAAAATTAAAAATTAAAAATTAAAAATTAAAAATTGAAAATTAGATATTAAAATTTAAAAATTAAAAATTAAAAATTAAAAATTCAAAATTAAAAAATAAAATTAAAAATTTAAAATTAAAAATTTAAAAATTAAAAAATAAAAATTAAAAATTAAAAATTAAAAATTAAAAATTAGGAATTAAAAATTTATAATTAAAAATTAAAAATTAAAAATTAAAAATTAAAAATTAAAAATTAAAAAATAAAAATTAAAAATTAAAAATTAAAAATTAAAAATTAAAAATTAAAAATTAAAAATTAATAATTAAAAATTAAAAATTAAAAATTAAAAATTAAAAATTAAAAATTAAAAATTAAAAATTAAAAATTAAAAATTAAAAATTAAAAATTAAAAATTAAAAATTAAAAATTAAAAATTAAAAATTAAAAATTAAAAATTAAAAATTAAAAATTAAAAATTAAAAATTAAAAATTAAAAATTAAAAATTAAAAATTAAAAATTAAAAATTAAAAATTAAAAATTAAAAATTAAAATTTAATAGTTAAAAATGAATTAAAAATTAAAAATTAAAAATTAAAAATTAAAAATTAAAAATTAAAAACTAAAAACTAAAAATTAAAAACTAAAAATTAAAAATTAAAAATTAAAAATTAAAAATTAAAAATTAAAAATTAAAAATTAAAAATTAAAAATTAAAAATTAAAAATTAAAAATTAAAAATTAAAAATTAAAAATTAAAAATTAAAAATTAAAAATTAAAAATTAAAAATTAAAAATTAAAAATTAAAAATTAAAAATTAAAAATTAAAAATTAAAAATTAAAAATTAATAATTAACAATTAACAATTAACAATTAAAAATTAAAAATTAAAAATTAAAAATTAATAATTGACAATTACAAATTACAAATTAAAAATTAAAACTTAAAAATTAAAAATTAAAAATTAAAAATTTAAAATAAAAAATTAAAAATTAAAAATTAAAATTTAAAAATTAAAAATTAAAAATTAAAAATTAAAAATTAAAAATTAAAAATTTAAAATTAAAAATTATAAATTAAAAATTAAAATTAAAAATTAAAAATTAAAAATTAAAAATTAAAAATTAAAAATTAAAAATTAAAATTTAAAAATTAAAATTAAAAATTAAAAATTAATAATTAAAAATTAAAAATTAAAAATTAAAAATTAAAAATTAAAAAATTAAAAATTAAAAATTAAAAATTAAAAATTAAAAATTAAAAATTAAAAATTAAAAATTAAAAATTAAAATTTAAAAATTAAAAATTTAAAATTTAAAATTTAAATTTAAAATTTAAAATTTAAAATTTAAAATTTAAAATTTAAAATTAAAAATTAAAAATTAAAAATTAAAAATTAAGAATTAAAAATTAAAAATTAAAAATTAAAAATTAAAAATTAAAAATTAAAAATCAAAAATCAAAAATTAAAAATTAAAAATTAAAATTTAAAAATTAAAAATTAAAAATTAAAAATTAAAAATTAAAAATTAAAAATTAAAAATTAAAAATTAAAAATTAAAAATTAAAAATTTAAAATTAAAAATTAAAAATTAGAAATTAAAAATTAAAAATTAAAAATTAAAAATTAAAAATAAAAAATTAAAAATTAAATAATAAAAATTAAAAATTAAAATATAATAATTAAAAATTAATATAAAAATTGAAAATTTAAAACTAAAAATTAAAAATTAAAAATTTAAAATTAAATATTAAAAATTAAAAATTAAAAATTAAAATTTATAAATTGAAAATTAAAAATTAAAAATTAAAAATTAAAAATTAAAAATTAAAAATTAAAAATTAAAAATTAAAAATTAAAAATTAAAAATTAAAAATTAAAAATTAAAAATTAAAAATTAAAAATTAAAAATTAAAAATTAAAAATTAAAAATTAAAAATTAAAAATTAAAAATTAAAAATTAAAAATTAAAAATTAAAAATTAAAAATTAAAAATTAAAAATTAAAAATTAAAAATTAAAAATTAAAAACTAAAAATTAAAAACTAAAAATTAAAAATTAAAAATTAAAAATTAAAAATTAAAAATTAAAAATTAAAAATTAAAAATTTAAAAATTAAAAATTAAAAATTAAAAATTAAAAATTACTAAATAAAAATTAAAAATTAAAAATTAAAAATTAAAAATTAAAAATTAAAAATTAAAAATTAAAAATTAAAAATTAAAAATTAAAAATTAAAAATTAAAAATTAAAAATTAAAAATTAAAAATTAAAAATTAAAAATTAAAAATAAAAATTAAAAATTAAAAATTAAAAATTAAAAATTAAAAATTAAAAATTAAAAATTAAAAATTAAAAATTAAAAATTAAAAATTAAAAATTAAAAATTAAAAATTAAAAATTAAAAATTAAAAATTAAAAATTAAAAATTAAAAATTAAAAATTCAAAATTAAAAATTAAAAATTAAAAATAAAAAATTAAAAATTAAAAATTAAAAATTAAAAATTAAAAATTAAAAATTAAAAATTAAAAATTAAAAATTAAAAATTAAAAATTAAAAATTAAAAATTAAAAATTAAAAATTAAAAATTAAAAATTAAAAATTAAAAATTAAAAATTAAAAATTAAAAATTAAAAATTAAAAATTAAAAATTAAAAATTAAAAATTAAAAATTAAAAATTTAAATTAAAAATTAAAAATTAAAAATTAAAAATTAAAAATTAAAAATTAAAAATTAAAAATTAAAAATTAAAAATTAAAAATTAGAAATTAAAAATTAAAAATTAAAAATTAAAAATTAAAAATTAAAAATTAAAAATTAAAAATTAAAAATTAAAAATTAAAAATTAAAAATTAAAAATTAAAAATTAAAAATTAAAAATTAAAAATTAAAAATTAAAAATTAAAAATTAAAAATTAAAAATTAAAAATTAAAAATTAAAAATTAAAAATTAAAAATTAAAAATTAAAAATTAAAAATTAAAAATTAAAAATTAAAAATTAAAAATTAAAAATTAAAAATTAAAAATTAAAAATTAAAAATTAAAAATTAAAAATTAAAAATTAAAAATTAAAAATTAAAAATTAAAAATTAAAAATTAAAAATTAAAAATTAAAAATTAAAAATTAAAAATTAAATATTAAAAATTAAAAATTAAAAATTAAAAATTAAAAATTAAAAAAATTAAAAATTAAAAATTAAAAATTAAAAATTAAAAATTAAAAATTAAAAATTAAAAATTAAAAATTAAAAATTAAAAATTAAAAATTAAATATTAAATATTAAAAATTAAAAATTAAAAATTAAAAAATTAAAAATTAAAAATTAAAAATTAAAAATTAAAAATTAAAAATTAAAAATTAAAAATTAAAAATTAAAAATTAAAAATTAAAAATTAAAAACAAAAAAAATTAAAAATTAAAAATTAAAAATTAAAAATTAAAAATTAAAAATTAAAAATTAAAAATTAAAAATTAAAAAATTAAAAATTAAAAATTAAAAATTAAAAATTAAAAATTAAAAATTAAAAATTAAAAAATAAAAAATAAAAATTAAAAATTAAAAATTAAAAACTAAAAATTAAAAATTAAAAATTAAAAATTAAAAATTAAAAATTAAAAATTAAAAATTAAAAATTAGAAATTAAAAATTAAAAATTAAAAATTTAAAATTAAAAATTAAATATTTAAAATTTAAAATTTTAAATTAAAAATTAAAAATTAAAAATTGAAAATTAAAAATTAAAAATTAGAAATTAAAAATAAAAAATAAAAAATTAAAAATTAAAAATTAAAAATTAAAAATTAAAAATTAAAAATTAAAAATTAAAAATTAAAAATTAAAAATTAAAAATTAAAAATTAAAAATTAAAAATTAAAAATTAAAAATTAAAAATTAAAAATTAAAAATTAAAAATTAAAAATTAAAAATTAAAAATTAAAAATTAAAAATTAAAAATTAAAAATTAAAAATTAAAAATTAAAAATTAAAAATTAAAAATTAAAAATTAAAAATTAATAATTAAAAATTAAAAAATAAAAAATAAAAATTAAAAATTAAAAATTAAAAATTAAAAATTAAAAATTAAAAATTAAAAATTAAAAATTAAAAATTAGAAATTAAAAATTAAAAATTAAAAATTAAAAATTTAAAATTAAAAATTAAATATTTAAAATTTAAAAATTTAAATTTAAAATTAAAAATTAAAAATTGAAAATTAAAAATTAAAAATTAGAAATTAAAAATATAAAATTAAAAATTAAAAATTAAAAATTAAAAATTAAAAATTAAAAATTAAAAATTTAAAATTAAAAATTAAAAATTAAAAATTAAAAATTAAAAATGAAAATTAAAAATTAAAAATTAAAAATTAAAAATTAAAAATTAAAAATTAAAAATTAAAAATTAAAAATTAAAAATTAAAAATTAAAAATTAAAAATTAAAAATTAAAAATTAAAAATTAAAAATTAAAAATTAAAAATTAAAAATTAAAAATTAAAAATTAAAAATTAAAAATTAAAAATTAAAAATTAAAAATTAAAAATTAAAAATTAAAAATTAAAAATTAAAAATTAAAAATTAAAAATTAAAAATTAAAAATTAAAAATTAAAAATTAAAAATTAAAAATTAAAAATTAAAAATTAAAAATTAAAAATTAAAAATTAAAAATTAAAAATTAAAAATTGAAAATTAAAAATTAAAAATTAAAAATTAAAAATTAAAAATTAAAAACTAAAAATTAAAAACTAAAATTAAAAATTAAAAATTAAAAATTAAAAATTAAAATTAAAAATGAAAAATTAAAAATTAAAATGAAAATTTAAAAATAAAAAATAAAAAATGAAAAATAAAAAATTAAAAATTAAAAATTAAAAATTAAAATTAAAAATTTAAAATGAAAAATTAAAATGAAAATTTAAAAATAAAAAATGAAAAATAAAAAAACGAACGAAAAACGAAAAATTTAAAAACGAAAATTGAAAAATTAAAAATAAAAAATTAAAATTCAAAATTAAAAATTAAAATTAAAAACTAAGAATTAAAAATTAAAAATTAGAAACTAAAATTTAAAAATTAAAAATTTAAAATTAAAAATTAAAAATTAAAAATTAAAAATTAAAAATTAAAAATTAAAAATTAAAAATTAAAAATTAAAAATTAAAAATTAAAATGAAAATTTAAAAATAAAAAATGAAAATTAAAAAATGAGTAAAGAAAAACGAACAATTTAAAAACGAAAATTGAAAAATTAAAAATAAAAAATTAAAATTCAAAATTAAAAATTAAAATAAAAAATTAAGAATTAAAAATTAAAAATTACAAATTACAAATTACAAATTACAAATTACAAATTACAAATTACAAATTATAAATTACAAATTACAAATTACAAATTACAAATTACAAATTACAAATTACAAATTACAAATTACAAATTACAAATTACAAATTACAAATTACAAATTACAAATTACAAATTACAAATTACAAATTACAAATTACAAATTACAAATTACAAATTACAAATTACAAATTACAAATTACAAATTACAAATTACAAATTACAAATTACAAATTACAAATTACAAATTACAAATTACAAATTACAAATTACAAATTACAAATTACAAATTACAAATTACAAATTACAAATTACAAATTACAAGTTACAAATTACAAATTACAAATTACAAATTACAAATTACAAATTACAAATTACAAATTACAAATTACAAATTACAAATTACAAATTGCAAATTACAAATTACAAATTACAAATTACAAATTACAAATTACAAATTACAAATTACAAATTACAAATTACAAATTACATATTACAAATTACAAATTACAAATTACAAATTACAAATTACAAATTACAAATTACAAATTACAAATTACAAATTACAAATTACAAATTACAAATTACAAATTACAAATTACAAATTACAAATTACAATTTACAATTTACAATTTACAAATTACAAATTACAAATTACAAATTACAAATTACAAATTACAAATTAAAAATTAAAAATTAAAATTAAAATTAAAATTAAAATTAAAATTAAAATTAGAAATTAAAAATTAAAAATTAAAAATTAAAAATTAAAAATTAAAGATTAAAAATTAAAAATTAAAAATTAAAAATTAAAAATTAAAAATAAAAAATTCGAAATTCAAAATTCAAAATTAAAAATTAAAAATTAAAAATTAAAAATTAAAAATTAAAAATTAAAAATTAATAATTAAAAATTAAAAATTAAAAATTAAAAATTAAAAATTAAAAATTAAAAATTAAAAATTAAAAATTAAAAATTAAAAATTAAAAATTAAAAATTAAAAATTAAAAATTAAAACTTAAAAATTAAAAATTAAAAATTAAAAATTAAAAATTAAAAATTAAAAATTAAAAATTAAATATTAAAAATTAAAAATTAAAAATTAAAAATTAAAAATTAAAAATTAAAAATTAAAAATTAAAAATTAAAAATTAAAAATTAAAAATTAAAAATTAAAAATTAAAAATTAAAAATTAAAAATTAAAAATTAAAAATTAAAAATTAAAAATTAAAAATTAAAAATTAAAAATTAAAAATTAAAAATTAAAAATTAAAAATTAAAAATTAAAAATTAAAAATTAAAAATAAAAAATTAAAAATTAAAAATTAAAAATTAAAAATTAAAAATTAAAAATTAAAAATCAAAAATTAAAAATTAAAAATTAAAAATTAAAAATTAAAAAATAAAAATTAAAAATTAAAATTAAAAATTTAAAATGAAAAATTAAAATGAAAATTTAAAAATAAAAATAAAAAATGAAAAATAAAAAAACGAACGAAAAACGAAAAATTTAAAAACGAAAATTGAAAAATTAAAAATAAAAAATTAAAATTCAAAATTAAAAATTAAAATTAAAAACTAAGAATTAAAATTAAAAATTAGAAACTAAAATTTAAAAATTAAAAATTTTAAATTTAAGATTTAAAATTAAAAATTAAAAATTAAAAATTAAAAATTAAAAATTAAAAATTAAAAATTAAAAATTAAAAATTAAAAATTAAAAATTAAAAATTAAAAATTAAAAATTAAAAATTAAAAATTAAAAATTAAAAATTAAAAATTAAAAATTAAAAATTAAAAATTAAAAATTAAAAATTAAAAATTAAAAATTAAAAATTAAAATGAAAATTTAAAAATAAAAAATGAAAAATAAAAATTGAGTAAAGAAAAACGAAAAATTTAAAAACGAAAATTGAAAAATTAAAAATAAAAAATTAAAATTCAAAATTAAAAATTAAAATTAAAAATTAAGAATTAAAAATTAAAAATTACAAATTACAAATTACAAATTACAAATTAAAAATTAAAAATTAAAAATTATAAATTAAAAATTAAAAATTAAAAATTAAAAATTAAAAATTAAAAATTAAAAATTAAAAATTAAAAATTAAAAATTAAAAATTAAAAATTAAAAATTAAAAATTAAAAATTAAAAATTAAAAATTAAAAATTAAAAATTAAAAATTAAAAATTAAAAATTAAAAATTAAAAATTAAAAATTAAAAATTAAAAATTAAAAATTAAAAATTAAAAATTAAAAATTAAAAATTAAAAATTAAAAATTAAAAATTAAAAATTAAAAATCAAAAATTAAAAATTAAAAATTAAAAATTAATAATTAAAAATTAAAAATTAAAAATTAAAAATTAAAAATAAAAAATTAAAAATTAAAAATTAAAAATTAAAATTAAAAATTAAAAATTAAAAATTAAAAATTAAAAATTAAAAATTAAAAATTAAAAATTAAAAATTAAAAATTAAAAATTAAAAATTAAAAATTAAAAATTAAAAATCAAAAATTAAAAATTAAAAATTAAAAATTAGAAATTAAAAATTAAAAATTAAAAATTAAAAATTAAAAATTAAAGATAAAAAATTAAAAATTAAAAATTTAAAATTTAAAATTAAAAATTAAAAATTAAAAATTAAAAATTAAAAATTAAAAACTAATAATTAAAAATTAAAAATTAAAAATTAAAAATTAAAAATTAAAAATTAAAAATTAAAAATTAAAAATTAAAAATTAAAAATTAAAAATTAAAAATTAAAAATTAAAAATTAAAAATTAAAAATGAAAATATTAAAAATTAAAAATTAAAAATTAAAAATTAAAAATTAAAAATTAAAAATTAAAAATTAAAAATTAAAAATTAAAAATTAAAAATTAAAAATTAAAAATTAAAAATTAAAAATTAAAAATTAAAAATTAAAAATTAAAAATTAAAAATTAAAAATTAAAAATTAAAAATTAAAAATTAAAAATTAAAAATTAAAAATTAAAAATTAAAAATTAAAAATTAAAAACTAAAAATTAAAAATTAAAAATTAAAAATTAAAAATTAAAAATTAATAATTAAAAATTAAAAATTAAAAATTAAAAATTAAAAATTAAAAATTAAAAATTAAAAATTAAAAATTAAAAATTAAAAATTAAAAATTAAAAATTAAAAATTAAAAATTAAAAATTAAAAATTAAAAATTAAAAATTAAAAATTAAAAATTAAAAATTAAAAATTAAAAATTAAAAATTAAAAATTAAAACTTAAAAATTAAAAATTAGAAACTAAAAATTAAAAATTAAAAATTAAAAATTAAAAATTTAAAATTAAAAATTAAAAATTAAAAATTAAAAATTAAAAATTAAAATTAAAAATTAAAAATTAAAAATTAAAAATTAAAAATTAAAAATTAAAATTAAAAATTTAAAATGAAAAATTAAAAATTAAAATGAAAATTTAAAAATAAAAAATGAAAAATTAAAAAAACGAACGAAAAACGAAAAATTTAAAAACGAAAATTGAAAAATTAAAAATAAAAAATTAAAATTCAAAATTAAAAATTAAAATTAAAAACTAAGAATTAAAATTAAAAATTAGAAATTAAATTTAAAATTTAAAAATTAAAAATTTAAAATTTAAGATTTAAAATTAAAAATTAAAAATTAAAAATAAAAAATTAAAAATTAAAAATTAAAAATTAAAAATTAAAAATTAGAAATTAAAAATTAAAAATTAAAAATTAAAAATTAAAATGAAAATTTAAAAATAAAAAATAAAAAATGAGTAAAGAAAAACGAAAAATTTAAAAACGAAAATTGAAAAATTAAAAATAAAAAATTAAAATTCAAAATTAAAAATTAAGAATTAAAAATTACAAATTACAAATTACAAATTAAAAATTAAAAATTAAAAATTAAAAATTAAAAATTAAAAATTAAAAATTAATAATTAAAAATTAAAAATTAAAAAATAAAAATTAAAAATTAAAAATTAAAAATTAAAAATTAAAAATTAAAAATTAAAAATTAAAAATTAAAAATTAAAAATTAAAAATTAAAAATTAAAAATTAAAAATTAAAAATTAAAAATTAAAAATTAAAAATTAAAAATTAAAAATAAAAAATTAAAAATTAAAAATTAAAAATTAAAAATTAAAAATTAAAAATTAAAAATTAGAAATTAAAAATTAAAAATTAAAAATTAAAGATTAAAAATTAAAAATTAAAAATTAAAAATTAAAAATTAAAAATTAAAAATTAAAAATTAAAAATTAAAAATTAAAAATTAAAAATTAGAAATTAAAAATTAAAAATTAAAAATTAAAAATTAAAAATTAAAAATTAAAAATTAAAAATTAAAAATTAAAAATTAAAAATTAAAAATTAAAAATTAAAAATTAAAAATTAAAAATTAAAAATTAAAAATTAAAAATTAAAAATTAAAAATTAAAAATTAAAAATTAAAAATTAAAAATTAAAAATTAAAAATTAAAAATTAAAAATTAAAAATTAAAAATTAAAAATTAAAAATTAAAAATTAAAAATTAAAAATTAAAAATTAAAAATTAAAAATTAAAAATTAAAAATTAAAAATTAAAACTTAAAAATTAAAAATTAGAAACTAAAAATTAAAAATTAAAAATTAAAAATTAAAAATTAAAAATTAAAAATTAAAAATTAAAAATTAAAAATTAAAAATTAAAAATTAAAAATTAAAAATTAAAAATTAAAAATTAAAAATTAAAAATTAAAAATTAGAAATTAAAAATTAAAAATTAAAAATTAAAAATTAAAAATTAAAAATTAAAAATTAAAAATTAAAAATTAAAAATTAAAAATTAAAAATTAAAAATTAAAAATTAAAAATAAAAATTAAAAATTAAAAATTAAAAATTAAAAATTAAAATTTAAAAATTAAAAATTTAAAATTAAAAATTAAAAATTAAAATGAAAATTTAAAAATAAAAAATGAAAAATAAAAAATGAGTAAAGAAAAACGAAAAATTTAAAAACGAAAATTGAAAAATTAAAAATAAAAAATTAAAATTCAAAATTAAAAATTAAAATTAAAAATTAAGAATTAAAAATTAAAAATTAAAAATTACAAATTACAAATTACAAATTAAAAATTAAAAATTAAAAATTAAAAATTAAAAATTAAAAATTAAAAATTAAAAATTAAAAATTAAAAATAAAAAATTAAAAATTAAAAATTAAAAATTAAAAATTAAAAATTAAAAATTTAAAAATAAAAAAATAAAAATTATAAATTAAAAATTAAAAATTAAAAATTAAAAATTAAAAATTAAAAATTAAAAATTAAAAATTAAAAATTAAAAATTAAAAATTAAAAATTAAAAATTACAAATTACAAATTACAAATTACAAATTACAAATTACAAATTACAAATTACAAATTACAAATTAAAAATTAAAAATTAAAAATTAAAAATTAAAAATTAAAAATTAAAAATTAAAAATTAAAAATTAAAAATTAAAAATTAAAAAATTAAAAATTAAAAATTAAAAATAAAAAATTAAAAATTAAAAATTAAAAATTAAAAATTAAAAATTAAAAATTAAAAATTAAAAATTAAAAATTAAAAATTAAAAATAAAAAATTAAAAATTAAAAATTAAAAATTAAAAATTAAAAATTAAAAATTAAAAATTAAAAATTAAAAATTAAAAATTAAAAATTAAAAATTAAAAATTGAAAATTAAAAATTAAAAATTAAAAATTAAAAATTAAAAATTAAAAATTAAAAATTAAAAATTAAAAATTAAAAATTAAAAATTAAAAATTAAAAATTAAAAATTAAAAATTAAAAATTAAAAATTAAAAATTAAAAATTAAAAATTAAAAATTTAAAATTAAAAATTAAAAGTTAAAAATTAAAAATTAAAAATTAAAAATTAAAAATTAAAAATTAAAAATTAAAAATTAGAAATTAAAACTTAAAAATTAAAAATTAGAAACTAAAAATTAAAAATTAAAAATTAAAAATTAAAAATTTAAAATTAAAAATTAAAAATTTAAAATTAAAAATTAAAAATTAAAATTAAAAATTAAAATTAAAAATTTAAAATGAAAAATTAAAAATTAAAATGAAAAGTTAAAAATAAAAAATGAAAATTTAAAAATAAAAAATGAAAAATAAAAAAACGAACGAAAAACGAAAAATTTAAAAACGAAAATTAAAAATTAAAAATAAAAAATTAAAATTCAAAATTAAAAATTAAAATTAAAAACTAAGAATTAAAAATTAAAAATTAGAAACTAAGATATAAAAATTAAAAATTTAAAATTTAAGATTTAAAATTAAAAATTAAAAATTAAAAATTAAAAATTAAAAATTAAAAATTAAAAATTAAAAATAAAAAATTAAAAATTAAAAATTAAAAATTAAAAATTAAAAATTAAAAATTAAAAATTAAAAATGAAAATTAAAAAATGAGTAAAGAAAAACGAACAATTTAAAAAAGAAAATTGAAAAATTAAAAATAAAAAATTAAAATTCAAAATTAAAAATTAAAATTAAAAATTAAGAATTAAAAATTAAAAATTAAAAATTACAAATTACAAATTACAAATTACAAATTACAAATTACAAATTACAAATTACGAATTTCAAATTACAAATTACAAATTACAAATTACAAATTACAAATTACAAATTACAAATTACAAATTACAAATTACAAATTACAAATTACAAATTACAAATTACAAATTACAAATTACAAATTACAAATTACAAATTACAAATTACAAATTACAAATTACAAATTACAAATTACAAATTACAAATTACAAATTACAAATTACAAATTACAAATTACAAATTACAAATTACAAATTACAAATTACAAATTACAAATTACAACTTACAAATTACAAATTACAAATTACAAATTACAAATTACAAATTACAAATTACAAATTACAAATTACAAATTACAAATTACAAATTACAAATTACAAATTACAAATTACAAATTACAAATTACAAATTACAAATTACAAATTACAAATTACAAATTACAAATTACAAATTACAAATTACAAATTACAAATTACAAATTACAAATTACAAATTACAAATTACAAATTACAAATTACAAATTACAAATTACAAATTACAAATTACAAATTACAAATTACAAATTACAAATTACAAATTACAAATTACAAATTACAAATTACAAATTGCAAATTACAAATTACAAATTACAAATTACAAATTACAAATTACAAATTACAAATTACAAATTACAAATTACAAATTACAAATTACAAATTACAAATTACAAATTACAAATTACAAATTACAAATTACAAATTACAAATTAAAAATTAAAAATTCAATATTAAAAATTAAAAATTAAAAATTTCAAATTTCAAATTTAAAATTAAAAATTAAAAATTAAAAATTAAAAATTAAAATTAAAATTAAAATTAAGATTAAAATTAGAAATTAAAAATTAAAAATTAAAAATTAAAATTTAAAAATTAAAAATTAAAAATTAAAAATTAAAAATTAAGAATTAAAAATTATAAATTAAAAATTAAAAATTAAAAATTAAAAACTAAAAATTAAAAATTAAAAATTAAAAATTAAAAATTAAAAATTAAAAATTAAAAATTAAAAATTAAAAAATAAAAATTAAAAATTAAAAATTAAAAATTAAAAATTAAAAATTAAAAATTAAAAATTAAAAATTAAAAATTAAAAATTAAAAATTAAAAATTAAAAATTAAAAATTAAAAATTAAAAATTAAAAATTAAAAATTAAAAATTAAAAATTAAAAATTAAAAATTAAAAATTAAAAATTAAAAATTAAAAATTAAAAATTAAAAATTAAAAATTAAAAATTAAAAATTAAAAATTAAAAATTAAAAATTAAAAATTAAAAATTAAAAATTAAAAATTAAAAATTAAAAATTAAAAATTAAAAATTAAAAATTAAAAATTAAAAATTAAAAATTAAAAATTAAAAATTAAAAATTAAAAATTAAAAATTAAAAACTAAAAATTTAAAATTAAAAATTAAAAATTAAAAATTAAAAATTAAAAATTAAAAATTAAAAATTAAAAATTAAAAATTAAAAATTAAAAATTAAAAATTAAAAATTAAAAATTAAAAATTAAAAATTAAAAATTAAAAATTAAAAATTAAAAAAATTAAAAATTAAAAATTAAAAATTAAAAATTAAAAATTAAAAATTAAAAATTAAAAATTAAAAATTAAAAATTAAAAATTAAAAATTAAAAATTAAAAATTAAAAATTAAAAATTAAAAATTAAAAATTAAAAATTAAAAATTAAAAATTAAAATTTAAAAATTAAAAATTAAAAATTAAAAATTAAAAATTAAAAATTAAAAATTAAAAATTAAAAATTAAAAATTAAAAATTAAAAATTAAAAATTAAAAATTAAAAATTAAAAATTAAAAATTAAAAATTAAAAATTAAAAATTAAAAATTAAAAATTAAAAATTAAAAATTAAAAATTAAAAATTAAAAATTAAAAATTAAAAATTAAAAATTAAAAATTAAAAATTAAAAATTAAAAATTAAAAATTAAAAATTAAAAATTAAAAATTAAAAATTAAAAATTAAAAATTAAAAATTAAAAATTAAAAATTAAAAATTAAAAATTAAAAATTAAAAATTAAAAATTAAAAATTAAAAATTAAAAATTAAAAATTAAAAATTAAAAATTAAAAATTAAAAATTAAAAATTAAAAATTAAAAATTAAAAATTAAAAATTAAAACTTAAAAATTAAAAAGTAAAAATTAAAAATCAAAAATTAAAAATTAAAAATTAAAAATTAAAAATTAAAAATTAAAAATTAAAAATTAAAAATAAAAAATTAAAAATTAAAAATTAAAAATTAAAAATTAAAAATTAAAAATTAAAAATTAAAAATTAAAAATTAAAAATTAAAAATTAAAAATTAAAAATTAAAAATTAAAAATTAAAAATTAAAAATTAAAAATTAAAAATTAAACATTAAAAATTAAAAATTAAAAATTAAAAATTAAAAATTAAAAATTAAAAATTAAAAATTAAAAATTAAAAATTAAAAATTAAAAATTAAAAATTAAAAATTAAAAATTAAAAATTAAAAATTAAAAATTAAAAATTAAAAATTAAAAATTAAAAATTAAAAATTAAAAATTAAAAATTAAAAATTAAAAATTAAAAATTAAAAATTAAAAATTAAAAATTAAAAATTAAAAATTAAAAATTAAAAATTAAAAATTAAAAATTAAAAATTAAAAATTAAAAATTAAAAATTAAAAATTAAAAATAAGATATTAAAATTTAAAAATTAAAAATTAAAAATTCAAAATTAAAAAATAAAATTAAAAATTAAAAATTAAAAATTAAAAATTAAAAATTAAAAATTAAAAATTAAAAATTAAAAATTAAAAAATGAAAATTAAAAATTAAAAATTAAAAATTAAAAATTAAAAATTAAAATTTAATAATTAAAAATTAAAAATTAAATTAAAAATTAAAAATTAAAAATTAAAAATTAAAAATTAAAAATTAAAAATTAAAAATTAAAAATAAAAATTAAAAATTAAAAATTAAAAATTAAAAATTAAAAATTAAAAATTAAAAATTAAAAATTAAAAATTAAAAATTAAAAATTAAAAATTAAAAATTAAAAATTAAAAATTAAAAATTAAAAATTAAAAATTAAAAATTAAAAATTAAAAATTAAAAATTAAAAATTAAAAATTAAAAATTAAAAATTAAAAATTAAAAATTAAAAATTAAAAATTAAAAATTAAAAATTAAAAATCAAAAATTAAAAATTAAAAATTAAAAATTAAAAATTAAAAATTAAAAATTAGAAATTAAAAATTAAAAATTAAAAATTAAAAATTAAAAATTAAAAATTAAAAATTAAAAATTAAAAATTAAAAATTAAAAATTAAAAATAAAAATTAAAAATTAAAAATTAAAAATTAAAAATTAAAAATTAAAAATTAAAAATTAAAAATTAAAAATTAAAAATTAAAAAATAAAAATTAAAAATTAAAAATTAAAAATTAACAATTAACAATTAAAAATTAAAAATTAAAATTAAAAAATTAAAACTTAAAAATTAAAAATTAAAAATTAAAAATTAAAAATTAAAAATTAAAAATTAAAAATTAAAAATTTAAAATTTAAAATTAAAAATTAAAAATAAATAATTAAAAATTAAAAATTAAAAATTAAAAATTAAAAATTAAAAATTAAAAATTAAAAATTAAAAACTAAAAATTAAAAATTAAAAATTAAAAATTAAAAATTAAAAATTAAAAATTAAAAATTAAAAAATTAAAAATTAAAAATTAAAAATTAAAAATTAAAAATTAAAAATTAAAAATTAAAAATTAAAAATTAAACATTAAAAATTAAAAATTAAAAATTAAAAATTAAAAATTAGAAACTAAAAATTAAAAATTAAAAATTAAAAATTAAAAATTTTAAATTAAAAATTACAAATTTTAAATAAAAATTAAAAATTAGATATTAAAAATTAAAAATTAAAATTAAAAATTAAAATTAAAAATTTAAAATGAAAAATTAAAAATTAAAATGAAAATTTATAAATAAAAAATGAAAAATAAAAAATTAAAAATTAAAAATTAAAAATTAAAAATTAAAAATTAAAAATTAAAAATTAAAAATTAAAAATTAAAAATTAAAAATTAAAATTAAAAATTAAAAATTAAAAATTAAAAATTAAAAATTAAAAATTAAAAATAAAAATTAAAAATTAAAAATTAAAAATTAGAAACTAAAAATTAAAAATTAAAAATTAAAAATTAAAAATTAAAAATTAAAAATTTAAAATTAGAAATTAAAAATTTAAAATTAAAAATTAAAAATTAGAAATTAAAAATTAAAAATTAAAAATTAAAAATTAAAAATAAAAATTAAAAATTAAAAATTAAAAATTAAAAATTAAAAATTAAAAATTAAAAATTAAAAATTAAAAATTAAAAATTAAAAATTAAAATTAAAATTAAAATTAAAAATTAAAAATTAAAATTAAAAATTTAAAATGAAAAATTAAAAATTAAAATGAAAATTTAAAAATAAAAAATGAAAAATAAAAAAACGAACGAAAAACGAAAATTGAAAAATTAAAAATAAAAAATTAAAATTCAAAATTAAAAATTAAAAACTAAGAATTAAAAATTAAAAATTAGAAACTAAAATTTAAAAATTAAAAATTTAAAATTTAATATTAAAAATTAAAAATTAAAAATTAAAAATTAAAAATTAAAAATTAAAAATTAAAAATTAAAAATTAAAAATTAAAAATTAAAAATTAAAAATTAAAAATTAAAAATTAAAAATTAAAAATTAAAAATTAAAAATTAAAAATTAAAAATTAAAAATTAAAAATTAAAAATTAAAAATTAAAAATTAAAAATTAAAAATTAAAAATTAAAAATTAAAAATTAAAAATTAAAAATTAAAAATTAAAAATTAAAAATTAAAAATTAAAAATTAAAAATTAAAAATTAAAAATTAAAAATTAAAAATGAAAAATTAAAAATTAAAAATTGAAAATAAAAAATTAAAAATTAAAAATTAAAAATTAAAAATTAAAAATTAAAAATTAAAAATTTAAAATTAAAAATTAAAAATTAAAGATTAAAAATTAAAATGAAAATTTAAAAATAAAAAATTAAAAATAAAAAATGAGTAACGACAAACGAAAAATTTAAAAACGAAAATTGAAAAATTAAAAATAAAAATTAAAATTCAAAATTAAAAACTAATATTAAAAATTAAGAATTAAAAATTAAAAATTACAAATTACAAATTACAAATTACAAATTACAAATTACAAATTACAAATTACAAATTACAAATTACAAATTACAAATTACAAATTACAAATTACAAATTACAAATTACAAATTACAAATTACAAATTACAAATTACAAATTACAAATTACAAATTACAAATTACAAATTACAAATTACAAATTACAAATTACAAATTACAAATTACAAATTACAAATTACAAATTACAAATTACAAATTACAAATTACAAATTACAAATTACAAATTACAAATTACAAATTACAAATTACAAATTACAAATTACAAATTACAAATTACAAATTACAAATTACAAATTACAAATTACAAATTACAAATTACAAATTACAAATTACAAATTACAAATTACAAATTACAAATTACAAATTACAAATTACAAATTACAAATTACAAATTACAAATTACAAATTACAAATTACAAATTACAAATTACAAATTACAAATTACAAATTACAAATTACAAATTACAAATTACAAATTACAAATTACAAATTACAAATTACAAATTACAAATTACAAATTACAAATTACAAATTACAAATTACAAATTACAAATTACAAATTACAAATTACAAATTACAAATTACAAATTACAAATTACAAATTACAAATTACAAATTACAAATTACAAATTACAAATTACAAATTACAAATTACAAATTACAAATTACAAATTACAAATTACAAATTACAAATTACAAATTACAAATTACAAATTACAAATTACAAATTACAAATTACAAATTACAAATTACAAATTACAAATTACAAATTACAAATTACAAATTACAAATTACAAATTACAAATTACAAATTACAAATTACAAATTACAAATTACAAATTACAAATTACAAATTACAAATTACAAATTACAAATTACAAATTACAAATTACAAATTACAAATTACAAATTACAAATTACAAATTACAAATTACAAATTACAAATTACAAATTACAAATTACAAATTACAAATTACAAATTACAAATTACAAATTACAAATTACAAATTACAAATTACAAATTACAAATTACAAATTACAAATTACAAATTACAAATTACAAATTACAAATTACAAATTACAAATTACAAATTACAAATTACAAATTACAAATTACAAATTACAAATTACAAATTACAAATTACAAATTACAAATTACAAATTACAAATTACAAATTACAAATTACAAATTACAAATTACAAATTACAAATTACAAATTACAAATTACAAATTACAAATTACAAATTACAAATTACAAATTACAAATTACAAATTACAAATTACAAATTACAAATTACAAATTACAAATTACAAATTACAAATTACAAATTACAAATTACAAATTACAAATTACAAATTACAAATTACAAATTACAAATTACAAATTACAAATTACAAATTACAAATTACAAATTACAAATTACAAATTACAAATTACAAATTACAAATTACAAATTACAAATTACAAATTACAAATTACAAATTACAAATTACAAATTACAAATTACAAATTACAAATAAAAAATTACAAATTAAAAATTAAAAATTAAAAATTAAAAATTAAAAATTAAAAACTAAAAATTAAAAATTAAAAATTAAAAATTAAAAATTAAAAATTAAAAATTAAAAATTAAAAATTAAAAATTAAAAATTAAAAATTAAAAATTAAAAATTAAAAATAAAAAATTAAAAATTAAAAATTAAAAATTAAAAATTAAAAGTTAAAAATTAAAAATTAAAAATTAAAAATTAAAAATTAAAAATTAAAAATTAAAAATTAAAAAATAAAAATTAAAAATTAAAAATTAAAAATTAAAAATTAAAAATTAATAATTAAAAATTCAAAATTCAAATTTCAAAATTCAAAATTAAGAATTAAAAATTAAAAATTAAAAATTAAAAATTAAAAATTAAAAATTAAAAATTAAAAATTAAAAATTAAAAATTAAAAATTAAAAATTAAAAATTAAAAATTAAAAATTAAAAATTAAAAATTAAAAATTAAAAATTAAAAATTAAAAATTAAAAATTAAAAATTAAAAATTAAAAATTAAAAATTAAAAATTAAAAATTAAAAATTAAAAATTAAAAATTAAAAATTAAAAATTAAAAATTAAAAATTAAAAATTAAAAATTAAAAATTAAAAAATTAAAAATTAAAAATTAAAAATTAAAAATTAAAAATTAAAAATTAAAAATTAAAAATTAAAAATTAAAAATTAAAAATTAAAAATTAAAAATTAAAAATTAAAAATTAAAAATTAAAAATTAAAAATTAAAAATTAAAAATTAAAAATTAAAAATTAAAAATTAAAAATTAAAAATTAAAAATTAAAAATTAAAAATTAAAAATTAAAAATTAAAAATTAAAAATTAAAAATTAAAAATTAAAAATTAAAAATTAAAAATTAAAAATTAAAAATTAAAAATTAAAAATTAAAAATTAAAAATTAAAAATTAAAAATTAAAAATTAAAAATTAAAAATTAAAAATTAAAAATTAAAAATTAAAAATTAAAAATTAAAAATTAAAAATTAAAAATTAAAAATTAAAAATTAAAAATTAAAAATTAAAAATTAAAAATTAAAAATTAAAAATTAAAAATTAAAAATTAAAAATTAAAAATTAAAAATTAAAAATTAAAAATTAAAAATTAAAAATTAAAAATTAAAAATTAAAAATTAAAAATTAAAAATTAAAAATTAAAAATTAAAAATTAAAAATTAAAAATTAAAAATTAAAAATTAAAAATTAAAAATTAAAAATTAAAAATTAAAAATTAAAAATTAAAAATTAAAAATTAAAAATTAAAAATTAAAAATTAAAAATTAAAAATTAAAAATTAAAAATTAAAAATTAAAAATTAAAAATTAAAAATTAAAAATTAAAAATTAAAAATTAAAAATTAAAAATTAAAGATTAAAAATTAAAAATTAAAAATTAAAAATTAAAAATTAACAATTAAAAATTAAAAATTAAAAATTAAAAATTAAAAATTAAAAATTAAAAATTAAAAATTAAAAATTAAAAATTAAAAATTAAAAATTAAAAATTAAAAATTAAAAATTAAAAATTAAAAATTAAAAATTAATAATTAAAAATTAAAAATGAAAATTTAAAAATAAAAAATGAAATATAAAAAATTAAAAATTAAAAATTAAAATTAAAATAAAAAATGAAAAATAAAAAAACGAACGAAAAACGAAAATTGAAAAATTAAAAATAAAAAATTAAAATTCAAAATTAAAAATTAAAAACTAAGAATTAAAAATTAAAAATTAGAAACTAAAATTTAAAAATTAAAAATTTAAAATTTAATATTAAAAATTAAAAATTAAAAATTAAAAATTAAAAATTAGAAATTAAAAATTAAAAATTAAAAATTAAAAATGAAAAATTAAAAATTAAAAATAAAAAATTAAAAATTAAAAATTAAAAATTAAAAATTAAAAATTAAAAAATAAAAATTAAAAATTTAAAATTTAAAATTAAAAATTAAAAATTAAAAATTAAAATGAAAATTTAAAAATAAAAAATGAAAAATAAAAAATGAGTAACGAAAAACGAAAAATTTAAAAACGAAAATTGAAAAATTAAAAATAAAAAATTAAAATTCAAAATTAAAAATTAATATTAAAAATTAAGAATTAAAAATTAAAAATTACAAATTACAAATTACAAATTACAAATTACAAATTACAAATTACAAATTACAAATTACAAATTACAAATTACAAATTACAAATTACAAATTACAAATTACAAATTACAAATTACAAATTACAAATTACAAATTACAAATTACAAATTACAAATTACAAATTACAAATTACAAATTACAAATTACAAATTACAAATTACAAATTACAAATTACAAATTACAAATTACAAATTACAAATTACAAATTACAAATTACAAATTACAAATTACAAATTACAAATTACAAATTACAAATTACAAATTACAAATTACAAATTACAAATTACAAATTACAAATTACAAATTACAAATTACAAATTACAAATTACAAATTACAAATTACAAATTACAAATTACAAATTACAAATTACAAATTACAAATTACAAATTACAAATTACAAATTACAAATTACAAATTACAAATTACAAATTACAAATTACAAATTACAAATTACAAATTACAAATTACAAATTACAAATTACAAATTACAAATTACAAATTACAAATTACAAATTACAAATTACAAATTACAAATTACAAATTACAAATTACAAATTACAAATTACAAATTACAAATTACAAATTACAAATTACAAATTACAAATTACAAATTACAAATTACAAATTACAAATTACAAATTACAAATTACAAATTACAAATTACAAATTACAAATTACAAATTACAAATTACAAATTACAAATTACAAATTACAAATTACAAATTACAAATTACAAATTACAAATTACAAATTACAAATTACAAATTACAAATTACAAATTACAAATTACAAATTACAAATTACAAATTACAAATT
>CAVMKG010000278.1:50000-53065 GCA_963682025.1 Cordilura impudica | reverse complement strand
AAAAATCAAAAATTAAAAATTAAAATTAAAAAATAAAAATTTAAAATAAAAAGTTAAAAATTAAAAATCAAAAATTAAAAATTAAAAGTTAAAAATTAAAAATTAAAAATCAAAAATTAAAAATTATAAATTAAAAATTAAAAATTAAAAATTAAAAATAAAAGATTAAAAATTAAAAATTAAAAATGAAAAATGAAAATTGACAAAAGAAAAATTAAAAATTAAAATTTAAAAATTATAAATTAAAAATTAAAAATTAAAAACTAATAATTAAAATTTAAAAATTAAAAATTAAAAATTAGATATTAAAAATTAAAAATTAAAAATTAGAAATTAAAAATTAAAAATTAAAATTTAAAAATTAAAAATTAAAATTAAAAGATAAAAATTAATAATAAAAAGTTAAAAATTAAAAATTAAAAATTAAAAATTAAATATTAAAAATAGAAAATTAAAAATTAATAATTAATAAATATAAATTAAAAATTAAAATTAAAAATTTAAAATTTAAAATTTAAAATTTAAAATCTAAAATTTAAAATTTAAAATTTAAAATTTAAAATTTAAAATTTAAAGTTAAAAATAAAAAATCAAAAATTAAAAATTAAAAAAAAAATTAAAAATTAAAGATTAAAAACTAAAAATTAAAAATGGAAAATTTAAAATTATTATTTAAAAATTATAGATTAAAAATTTAAAATTAAAAACTAATAATTAAAATTTAAAAATTAAAAATTAAAAATTAAAAATTAAAAATTAGATATTAAAAATTAAAAACTAAAAATTAAAAATTAAAATTTAGAAATTAAAAATTAAAAATTAAAAGATAAAAATTAAAAATTAAAAATAAAAAGTTAAAAATTAAAAATTAAATATTAAAAATAGAAAATTAAAAATTAAAAATTAATAATTAATAATTAAAAATTAAAAATTAAAATTTAAAATTTAAAATTTAAAATTTAAAATTTAAAATTTAAAATTTAAAATTTAAAATTTAAAATTTAAAATTTAAAATTTAAAATTTAAAATTTAAAATTTAAAATTTAAAATTTAAAATTTAAAATTTAAAATTTAAAATTTAAAATTTAAAATTTAAAATTCAAAATTAAAAATTAAAAATTAAAAATTAAAAATTAAAAATTAAAAAGTAATAATTAAAAATTAAAAATTAAAAATTTAAAAATTAAAAATTAAAAATTAAAAACTCAAAATTAAAAATTAAAAATTAAAAATTAAAAATTAAAAATTAAAAATTAAAAATTAAAAATTAAAAATTAAAAATTAAAAATTAAAAATTATAAATTGAAAATTAAAAAATACAAGTTGAAAACTTAATATTAACAATTAAAAGTTAAAAATTAAAAATTAAAAATTAAAAATTAAAAATTAAAAATAAAAATTAAAAATTAAAAATTAAAAATTAAAAATTAAAAATTAAAAATTAAAAATTAAAAATTAAAAATTAAAAATTAAAAATTAAAAATTAAAAATTAAAAATTAAAAATTAAAAATTAAAAATTAAAAATTAAAAATTAAAAATTAAAAATTAAAAATTAAAAATTAAAAATTAAAAATTAAAAATTAAAAATTAAAAATCAAAAATTAAAAATTAAAAATTAAAAATTAAAAATTAAAAATTAAAAATTAAAAATTAAAAATTAAAAATTAAAAATTAAAAATTAAAAATTAAAAATTAAAAATTAAAAATTAAAAATTAAAAATTAAAAATTAAAAATTAAAAATTAAAAATTAAAAATTAAAAATTAAAAATTAAAAATTAAAAATTAAAAATTAAAAATTAAAAATTAAAAATTAAAAATTGAAAATTAAAAATTAAAAATTAAAAAGTAATAATTAAAATTTAAAAATTAAAAATTAAAAATTAAAAATTAAAAATTAAAAATTAAAAATTAAAAATTAAAAATTAAAAATTAAAAATTAAAAATTAAAAATTAAAAATTAAAAATTAAAAATTAAAAATTAAAAATTAAAAATTAAAAATTAAAAATTAGATATTCAAAATTAAAAATTAAAATTTAAAATTAAAAATTAAAAGATAAAAATTAAAAAGTTAAAAATTAAAAATTAAATATTAAAAATAGAAAATTAAAAACTAAAAATTAAAAATTAATAATTAATAATTAAAAATTAAAATTTTAAAATTTAAAATTTAAAATTTATAATTTAAAATTAAAAATTAAAATTAAAACTTAAAAATTTTAAAAATAAAAATTAAAAATTAAAAATTAAAAATTAAAAATTAATAATTAAAAATTAAAAATTAAAAATTTAAAATTAAAAATTAAAAATTAAAAATTAAAAATTAAAAATTAAAAATTAAAAATTAAAAATTAAAAATTAAAAATTAAAAATTAAAAATAAAAAATTAAAAATTAAAAATTAAAAATTAAAAATTAAAAATTAAAAATTAAAAATTAAAAATTAAAAATTAAAAATTAAAAATTAAAAATTAAAAATTAAAAATTAAAAATTAAAAATTAAAAATTAAAAATTAAAAATTAAAAATTAAAAATTAAAAATTAAAAATTAAAAATTAAAAATTAAAAATTAAAAATTAAAAATTAAAAATTAAAAATTAAAAATTAAAAATTAAAAATTAAAAATTAAAAATTAAAAATTAAAAATTAAAAATTAAAAATTAAAAATTAAAAATTAAAAATTAAAAATTAAAAATTAAAAATTAAAAATTAAAAATTAAAAATTAAAAATTAAAAATTAAAAATTAAAAATTAAAAATTAAAAATTAAAAATTAAAAATTGAAAATTAAAAGTAAAAAATTTTAAATTAAAAATTTAAAATTAAAAATTAGAAATTAAAAATTAAATTTTAAAAATTAAAAATTAAAAATTAAAAATTAAAAATTAAAAATTAAAATTAAAAATTAAAAATTAAAAATTAAAAATTAAAAATTAAAAATTAAAAATTAAAAATTAAAAATTAAAAATTAAAAATTAAAAATTAAAAATTAAAAATTAAAAATTAAAAATTAAAAATTAAAAATTAAAAATTAAAAATTAAAAATTAAAAATTAAAAATTAAAAAT
>CAVMKG010000278.1:42500-45000 GCA_963682025.1 Cordilura impudica | reverse complement strand
ATTAAAAATTAAAAATTAAAAATTAAAAATTAAAAATTAAAAATTAAAAATTAAAAATTAAAAATTAAAAATTAAAAATTAAAAATTAAAAATTAAAAATTGAAAATTAAAAATTAAAAATTAAAAATTAAAAATTAAAAATTAAAAATTAAAAATTAAAAATTAAAAATTAAAAATTAAAAATTAAAAATTAAAAATTAAAAATTAAAAATTAAAAATTAAAAATTAAAAATTAAAAATTAAAAATTAAAAATTAAAAATTAAAAATTAAAAATTAAAAATTAAAAATTAAAAATTAAAAATTAAAAATTAAAAATTAAAAATTAAAAATTAAAAATTAAAAATTAAAAGTAAAAAATTATAAATTAAAAATTTAAAATTAAAAATTAGAAATTAAAAATTAAATTTTAAAAATTAAAAATTAAAAATTAAAAATTAAAAATTAAAAATTTAAAATTAAAAATTAAAATTAAAAATTAAAAATTAAAAATTAAAAATTAAAAATTAAAAATTAAAAATTAAAAATTAAAAATTAAAAATTAAAAATTAAAAATTAAAAATTAAAAATTAAAAATTAAAAATTAAAAATTAAAAATTAAAAATTAAAAATTAAAAATTAAAAATTAAAAATTAAAAATTAAAAATTAAAAATTAAAATTTAAAAATTAGAAATTAGTAATTAAAAATTAAAAATTTAATATTAACAATTAAAAATTAAAAATTAAAAATTAAAAATTAAAAATTAAAAATCAAAAATTAAAAATAAAAAGTTAAAAATTAAAAATTAAAAATCAAACATTAAACATTAAAAGTAAAAAATTAAAAATTAAAAATCAAAAATTAAAAATTAAAATTAAAAAATAAAAATTTAAAATAAAAAGTTAAAAATTAAAAATCAAAAATTAAAAATTAAAAATTAAAAGTTAAAAATTAAAAATCAAAAATTAAAAATTATAAATTAAAAATTAAAAATTAAAAATAAAAGATTAAAAATTAAAAATTAAAAATTAAAAATGAAAAATGAAAATTGACAAAAGAAAAATTAAAAATTAAAATTTAAAAATTATAAATTAAAAATTAAAAATTAAAAACTAATAATTAAAATTTAAAAATTAAAAATTAAAAATTAGATATTAAAAATTAAAAATTAGAAATTAAAAATTAAAAATTAAAATTTAAAAATTAATAATTAAAAATTAAAAGATAAAAATTAATAATAAAAAGTTAAAAATTAAAAATTAAAAATTAAATATTAAAAATAGAAAATTAAAAATTAATAATTAATAAATATAAATTAAAAATTAAAATTAAAAATTTAAAATTTAAAATTTAAAATCTAAAATTTAAAATTTAAAATTTAAAATTTAAAATTTAAAGTTAAAAATTAAAAATCAAAAATTAAAAATTAAAAAAAAAATTAAAAATTAAAGATTAAAAACTAAAAATTAAAAATGGAAAATTAAAAATTATTATTTAAAAATTATAGATTAAAAATTTAAAATTAAAAACTAATAATTAAAATTTAAAAATTAAAAATTAAAAATTAGATATTAAAAATTAAAAATTAAAAATTAAAAATTAAAATTTAGAAATTAAAAATTAAAAATTAAAAGATAAAAATTAAAAATTAAAAATAAAAAGTTAAAATTAAAAATTAAATATTAAAAATAGAAAATTAAAAATTAAAAATTAAAAATAAAAAATTAAAAATTAAAAATTAAAAATTAAAAATTAAAAATTAAAAATTAAAAATTAAAAATTAAAAATTAAAAATTAAAAATTAAAAATTAAAAATTAATAATTAAAAATTAAAAATTTAAATTAAAAATTAAAAAATTTAAAATTTAAAATTTAAAATTAAAAATTAAAAGTTAAAAATTAAAAATTAAAATTAAAAAAAAAAGTTAAAAATTAAAAATCAAAAATTAAAAATTAAAAGTTAAAAATTAAAAATTAAAAATCAAAAATTAAAAATTAAAAATTATAAATTAAAAATAAAAATTAAAAATTAAAAATTAAAAATTAAAAATTAAAAATTAATGATTAAAAATTAAAAATTAAAAATGAAAAATTAAAAATTAAAATTTAAAAATTATAAATTAAAAACTAAAAATTAAAAATTAAAAACTAATAATTAAAATTTAAAAATTAAAAATTAAAAATTAGATATTAAAAAATAAAAATTAGAAATTAAAAATTAAAAATTAAAAGATAAAAATAAAAAATAAAAAATATAAAGTTAAAAATTAAAAATTAAATATTAAAAATAGAAAATTAAAAACTAAATATTAAAAATTAAAAATTAATAATTAATAATTAAAAATTAAAATTAAAAATTTTAAATTTAAAGTTGGAAATTAGAAATTAAAAATTAAAAATTAAAAATTAAAAATTAAAAATTAAAAATTAAAAATTAAAAATTAAAAATTAAAAATTAAAAATTAAAAATTAAAAATTAAAAATTAAAAATTAAAAATTAAAAATTAAAAATTAAAAATTA
>CAVMKG010000278.1:35000-40000 GCA_963682025.1 Cordilura impudica | reverse complement strand
TATTAACAATTAAAAGTTAAAAATTAAAAATTAAAAATTAAAAATAAAAAATAAAAATTAAAAATTAAAAATTAAAAATTAAAAATTAAAAATTTAAAATTAAAAATTAAAAATTAAAAATTAAAAATTAAAAATTAAAAATTAAAAATTAAAAATTAAAAATTAAAAATTAAAAATTAAAAATTAAAAATTAAAAATTAAAAATCAAAAATTAAAAATTAAAAATTAAAAATTAAAAATTAAAAATTAAAAATTAAAAATTAAAAATTAAAAATTAAAAATTAAAAATTAAAAATTAAAAATTAAAAATTAAAAATTAAAAATTAAAAATTAAAAATTAAAAATTAAAAATTAAAAATTAAAAATTGAAAATTAAAAATTAAAAATTAAAAACTAATAATTAAAATTTAAAAATTAATAATTAAAAATTAAAAATTAAAAATTAAAAATTAAAAATTAAAAATTAGATATTCAAAATTAAAAATTAAAATTTAAAATTAAAAATTAAAAGATAAAAATTAAAAAGTTAAAAATTAAAAATTAAATATTGAAAATAGAAAATTAAAAACTAAAAATTAAAAATTAATAATTAATAATTAAAAATTAAAATTTTAAATTTTAAATTTTAAATTTTAAATTTTAAATTTAAAATTTAAAATTTAAAATTTAAAATTTAAAATTTAAAATTTAAAATTTAAAATTTAAAATTTAAAATTTAAAATTTAAAATTTAAAATTTAAAATTTAAAATTTAAAATTTAAAATTTAAAATTTAAAATTTAAAATTTATAATTTAAAATTAAAAATTAAAATTAAAACTTAAAAATTTTAAAAATAAAAATTAAAAATTAAAAATTAAAAATTAAAAATTAAAAATTAAAAATTAAAAATTAAAAATTAAAAATTAAAAATTAAAAATTAAAAATTAAAAATTAAAAATTAAAAGTAAAAAATTATAAATTAAAAATTTAAAATTAAAAATTAGAAATTAAAAATTAAATTTTAAAAATTAAAAATTAAAAATTAAAAATTAAAATTAAAAATTAAAAATTAAAAATTAAAAATTAAAAATTAAAAATTAAAAATTAAAAATTAAAAATTAAAAATTAGAAATTAGTAATTAAAAATTAAAAATTTAATATTAACAATTAAAAATTAAAAATTAAAAATTAAAAATTAAAAATTAAAAATTAAAAATAAAAAATTAAAAATTAAAAATTAAAAATTAAAAATTAAAAATTAAAAATTAAAAATTAAAAATTAAAAATTAAAAATTAAAAATTAAAAATTAAAAATTAAAAATTAAAAATTAAAAATCAAAAATTAAAAATAAAAAGTTAAAAATTAAAAATTAAAAATCAAACATTAAAAATTAAAAGTAAAAAATTAAAAATTAAAAATAAAAATTAAAAATTAAAATTAAAAAATAAAAATTTAAAATAAAAAGTTAAAAATTAAAAATCAAAAATTAAAAATTAAAAATTAAAAGTTAAAAATTAAAAATTAAAAATCAAAAATTAAAAATTATAAATTAAAAATTAAAAATTAAAAATAAAAGATTAAAAATTAAAAATTAAAAATGAAAAATGAAAATTGACAAAAGAAAAATTAAAAATTAAAATTTAAAAATTATAAATTAAAAATTAAAAACTAATAATTAAAATTTAAAAATTAAAAATTAAAAATTAGATATTAAAAATTAAAAATTAAAAATTAGAAATTAAAAATTAAAAATTAAAATTTGAAAATTAAAAATTAAAAATTAAAAGATAAAAATTAATAATAAAAAGTAAAAAATTAAAAATTAAAAATTAAATATTAAAAATAGAAAATTAAAAATTAATAATTAATAAATATAAATTAAAAATTAAAATTAAAAATTTAAAATTTAAAATCTAAAATTTAAAATTTAAAATTTAAAATTTAAAATTTAAAATTTAAACTTAAAAATAAAAAATCAAAAATTAAAAATTAAAAAAAAAATTAAAAATTAAAGATTAAAAACTAAAAATTAAAAATGGAAAATTAAAAATTATTATTTAAAAATTATAGATTAAAAATTTAAAATTAAAAACTAATAATTAAAATTTAAAAATTAAAAATTAAAAATTAAAAATTAGATATTAAAAATTAAAAACTAAAAATTAAAAATTAAAATTTAGAAATTAAAAATTAAAAATTAAAAGATAAAAATTAAAAATTAAAAATAAAAAGTTAAAAATTAAAAATTAAATATTAAAAATAGAAAATTAAAAATTAAAAATTAAAAATTAATAATTAATAATTAAAAATTAAAATTTAAAATTTAAAATTTAAAATTTAAAATTTAAAATTTAAAATTTAAAATTTAAAATTTAAAATTTAAAATTTAAAATTTAAAATTTAAAATTTAAAATTTAAAATTTAAAATTTAAAATTAAAAATTAAAAATTAAAAATTAAAAATTAAAAATTAAAAATTAAAAATTAAAAATTAAAAATTAAAAATTAAAAATTAAAAATTAAAAATTAAAAATTAAAAATTAAAAATTAAAAAGTAATAATTAAAAATTAAAAATTAAAAATTTAAAAATTAAAAATTAAAAATTAAAAACTCAAAATTAAAAATTAAAAATTAAAAATTAAAAATTAAAAATTAAAAATTAAAAATTAAAAATTAAAAATTAAAAATTAAAAATTAAAAATTAAAAATTAAAAATTAAAAATTAAAAATTAAAAATTAAAAATTAAAAATTAAAAATTATAAATTGAAAATTAAAAAATACAAGTTGAAAACTTAATATTAACAATTAAAAGTTAAAAATTAAAAATTAAAAATTAAAAATTAAAAATTAAAAATAAAAATTAAAAATTAAAAATTAAAAATTTAAAATTAAAAATTAAAAATTAAAAATTAAAAATTAAAAATTAAAAATTAAAAATTAAAAATTAAAAATTAAAAATTAAAAATTAAAAATTAAAAATTAAAAATTAAAAATTAAAAATTAAAAATTAAAAATTAAAAATTAAAAATTAAAAATTAAAAATTAAAAATTAAAAATTAAAAATTAAAAATTAAAAATTAAAAATTAAAAATTAAAAATTAAAAATTAAAAATTAAAAATTAAAAATTAAAAATTAAAAATTAAAAATTAAAAATTAAAAATTAAAAATTAAAAATTAAAAATTAAAAATTAAAAATTAAAAATTAAAAATTAAAAATTAAAAATTAAAAATTAAAAATTAAAAATTAAAAATTAAAAATTAAAAATTAAAAATTAAAAATTAAAAATTAAAAATTAAAAATTAAAAATTAAAAATTAAAAATTAAAAATTAAAAATTAAAAATTAAAAATTAAAAATTAAAAATTAAAAATTAAAAATTAAAAATTAAAAATTATAAATTAAAAATTAAAAATTAGATATTCAAAATTAAAAATTAAAATTTAAAATTAAAAATTAAAAGATAAAAATTAAAAAGTTAAAAATTAAAAATTAAATATTAAAAATAGAAAATTAAAAACTAAAAATTAAAAATTAATAATTAATAATTAAAAATTAAAATTTTAAATTTTAAATTTATAATTTAAAATTAAAAATTAAAATTAAGACTTAAAAATTTTAAAAATAAAAATTAAAAATTAAAAATTAAAAATTAAAAATTAAAAATTTAAAATTAAAAATTAAAAATTAAAAATTAAAAATTAAAAATTAAAAATTAAAAATTAAAAATTAAAAATTAAAAATTAAAAATTAAAAATTAAAAATTAAAAATTAAAAATTAAAAATTAAAAATTAAAAATTAAAAATTAAAAATTAAAAATTAAAAATTAAAAATTAAAAATTAAAAATTAAAAATTAAAAATTAAAAATTAAAAATTAAAAATTAAAAATTAAAAATTAAAAATTAAAAATTAAAAATTAAAAATTAAAAATTAAAAATTAAAAATTAAAAATTAAAAATTAAAATTTAAAAATTAAAAATTAAAAGATAAAAATTAATAATAAAAAGTTAAAAATTAAAAATTAAAAATTAAATATTAAAAATAGAAAATTAAAAATTAATAATTAATAAATATAAATTAAAAATTAAAATTAAAAATTTTAAATTTAAAATCTAAAATTTAAAATTTAAAATTTAAAATTTAAAGTTAAAAATAAAAAATCAAAAATTAAAAATTAAAAAAAAAATTAAAAATTAAAGATTAAAAACTAAAAATTAAAAATGGAAAATTAAAAATTATTATTTAAAAATTATAGATTAAAATTTTAAAATTAAAAACTAATAATTAAAATTTAAAAATTAAAAATTAAAAATTAAAAATTAGATATTAAAAATTAAAAATTAAAATTTAGAAATTAAAAATTAAAAATTAAAAGATAAAAATTAAAAATTAAAAATAAAAAGTTAAAAATTAAAAATTGAATATTAAAAATAGAAAATTAAAAATTAAAAATTAAAAATTAAAAATTAAAAATTAAAAATTAAAAATTAAAAATTAAAAATTAAAAATTAAAAATTAAAAATTAAAAATTAATAATTAAAAATTAAAAATTTAAATTAAAAATTAAAAAATTTAAAATTTAAAATTTAAAATTAAAAATTAAAAGTTAAAAATTAAAAATTAAAAATTAAAAAAAAAAAGTTAAAAATTAAAAATCAAAAATTAAAAATTAAAAGTTAAAAATTAAAAATTAAAAATTAAAAATCAAAAATCAAAAATTAAAAATTAAAAATTAAAAATTAAAAATTATAAATTAAAAATTAAAAATTAAAAATTAAAAATTAAAAATTAAAAATTAAAAATTAAAAATTAAAAATTAAAGATTAAAAATTAAAAATTAAAAATGAAAAATTAAAAATTAAAATTTAAAAATTATAAATTAAAAACTAAAAATTAAAAATTAAAAACTAATAATTAAAATTTAAAAATTAAAAATTAAAAATTAGATATTAAAAAATAAAAATTAGAAATTAAAAATTAAAAGATAAAAATAAAAAATAAAAAATATAAAGTTAAAA
>CAVMKG010000278.1:27500-30000 GCA_963682025.1 Cordilura impudica | reverse complement strand
ATTTAAAAATTAAAAATTAAAAGATAAAAATTAAAAATTCAAAGATAAAAATTAAAAATTAAAAATAAAAAGTTAAAAATCAAAAATTAAAAATTAAAAATTAAAAATTAAAAATTAAAAATTTAAAATTAAAAATAAAAATTAAAAATTAAAAACTAAAAATTAAAAATTAAAAATTAAAAATTAAAAATTAAAAATTAAAAATTAAAAATTAAAAATTAAAAATTAAAAATTAAAAATTAAAAATTAAAAATTAAAAATAAAAAATTAAAAATTAAAAATTAAAAATTAAAAATTAAAAATTAAAAATTAAAAATTAAAAATTAAAAATTAAAAATTAAAAATTAAAAATTAAAAATTAAAAATTAAAAATTAAAAATTAAAAATTAAAAATTAAAAATTAAAAATTAAAAATTAAAATTTGAAAATTAAAAATTAAAAATTAAAAATTAAAAATTAAAAATTAAAAATTAAAAATTAAAAATTAAAAATTAAAAATTAAAAGTTAAAAATTAAAAATTAAAAATTAAAAATTAAAAATTAAAAATTAAAAATTAAAAATTAAAAATTGAAAATTAAAAATTAAAAATTAAAAATTAAAAATTAAAAATTAAAAATTAAAAATTAAAAATTAAAAATTAAAAATTAAAAATTAAAAATTAAAAGTTAAAAATTAAAAATTAAAAATTAAAAATTAAAAATTAAAAATTAAAAATTAAAAATTTAAAATTAAAAATTAAAAATTAAAAATTAAAAATTAAAAATTAAAAATGAAAAATGAAAAATTTAAATTTAAAAATTATAAATTAAAATTAAAAATTAAAAACTAATAATTAAAATTTAAAAATTAAAAATTAAAAATTAGTTATTAAAAATTAAAAATTAAAATTTAAAAATTAAAAATTAAAAGATAAAAATTAAAAATTCAAAGATAAAAATTAAAAATTAAAAATAAAAAATAAAAAGTTAAAAATCAAAAATTAAAAATTAAAAATTAAAAATTAAAAATTAAAAATTAAAAATTTAAAATTAAAAATAAAAATTAAAAATTAAAAACTAAAAATTAAAAATTAAAAATTAAAAATTAAAAATTAAAAATTAAAAATTAAAAATTAAAAATTAAAAATTAAAAATTAAAAATTAAAAATTAAAAATAAAAAATTAAAAATTAAAAATTAAAAATTAAAAATTAAAAATTAAAAATTAAAAATTAAAAATTAAAAATTAAAAATTAAAAATTAAAAATTAAAAATTAAAAATTAAAAATTAAAAATTAAAAATTAAAATTTGAAAATTAAAAATTAAAAATTAAAAATTAAAAATTAAAAATTAAAAATTAAAAATTAAAAATTAAAAATTAAAAATTAAAAATTAAAAATTAAAAATTAAAAATTAAAAATTAAAAATTAAAAATTAAAAATTAAAAATTAAAAATTAAAAATGAAAAATGAAAAATTAAAATTTTAAAATTATAAATTAAAAATTAAAAACTAAAAATTTAAAATTAATAATTAATAATTAAAAATTAAAATTAAAATTAAAAATTTAAAATTTAAAATTAAACATTTAAAAATTAAAAATTAAAATTAAAAATTAAAAATTAAAAAATATAAATTAAAATTTAAAAATTTAAAATTAAAAATTAGAAATTAAAAATTAAAAATTAAAAACTAAAAATTAAAAATTAAAAATTAAAAATTAAAAATTAAAAATTAGAAATTAAAAGTTAAAAATCAAAAATTAAAAATTAAAAATTAAAAATTAAAAATTAAAAATTAAAAATCAAAACTTAAAAATTAAAAATTAAAAATTAAAAATTAAAAATTAAAAATTAAAAATTAAAAATTAAAAATTAAAAATTAAAAATTAAAAATTAAAAATTAAAAATTAAAAATTAAAAATTAAAAATTAAAAATTAAAAATTAAAAATTAAAAATTAAAAATGAAAAATAAAAAGTTAAAAATTAAAAATCAAAAATTAAAAATTAAAAATTAAAAAGTAAAAATTAAAAATTAAAAATTAAAAGTTAAAAATTAAAAATCAAAAATTAAAAATTAAAAATTAAAAATTAAAAATTAAAAATTAAAAATTAAAAATAAAAAGTTAAAATTTAAAAATCAAAAATTAAAAATTAAAAATTAAAAATTAAAAGTTAAAAATTAAAAATTAAAAATTAAAAATCAAAAATTAAAAATTAGAAATTAAAAATTAAAAATTATAAATTATAAATTAAACATTAAAAATTAAAAATTAAAAATTAAATATTAAAAATTAAAGATTAAAAATTAAAATTAAAAATGAAAAATTAAAAATTATAAATTAAAAATTAAAAACTAATAATTAAAATTTAAAAATTAAAAACTAAAAATTAAAAATTAGATATTAAATATTAAAAATTAGAAATTAAAAATTAAAAATTAAAATCTAAAAATTAAAAATTAAAAATTAAAAGATAAAAATTAAAAATTTAAAGTAAAAAGTTAAAAATTAAAAATTAAA
>CAVMKG010000278.1:22500-25000 GCA_963682025.1 Cordilura impudica | reverse complement strand
TAAAAATTAAAAATTAAAAATTAAAAATTAAAAATTATAAATTGAAAATTAAAAAATACAAGTTGAAAACTTAATATTAACAATTAAAAGTTAAAAATTAAAAATTAAAAATTAAAAATTAAAAATTAAAAATTTAAAATTAAAAATTAAAAATTAAAAATTAAAAATTAAAAATTAAAAATTAAAAATAAAAATTAAAAATTAAAAATTAAAAATTAAAAATTAAAAATTTAAAAATTAAAAATTAAAAATTAAAAATTAAAAATTAAAAATTAAAAATTAAAAATTAAAAATTAAAAATTAAAAATTAAAAATTAAAAATTAAAAATTAAAAACTAAAAATTAAAAATTAAAAATTAAAAATAAAAAATTAAAAATTAAAAATTAAAAATTAAAAATTAAAAATTAAAAATTAAAAATTAAAAATTAAAAATTAAAAATTAAAAATTAAAAATTAAAAATTAAAAATTAAAAATTAAAAATTAAAAATTAAAAATTAAAAATTAAAAATTAAAAATTAAAAATTAAAAATTAAAAATTAAAAATTAAAAATTAAAAATTAAAAATTAAAAATTAAAAATTAAAAATTAAAAATTAAATATTAAAAATTAAAAATTAAAGATTAAAAATTAAAAATGAAAAATTAAAAATTAAAATTTAAAAATTATAAATTAAAAATTAAAAATTAAAAACTAATAATTAAAATTTAAAAATTAAAAATTAAAAATTAAAAATTAAAAATTAGATATTAAATATTAAAAATTAGAAATTAATAATTAAAAATTAAAATTTAAAAATTAAAAATTAAAAATTAAAAGATAAAAATTAAAAATTTAAAATAAAAAGTTAAAAATTAAAAATTAAATATTAAAAATAGAAAATTAAAAATTAAAAATTAAAAATTAATAATTAATAATTAAAAATTAAAAATTAAAATTTAAAATTTAAAATTAAAAATTAAAATTTAAAATTTAAAATTTAAAATTTAAAATTTAAAATTTAAAATTTAAAATTAAAAATTTAAAATTTAAAATTTAAAATTTAAAATTTAAAATTTAAAATTTAAAATTTAAAATTAAAAATTAAAAATTAAAAATTAAAAATTAAAAATTAAAAAGTAATAATTAAAAATTAAAAATTAAAAATTTAAAAATTAAAAATTAAAAATTAAAAACTCAAAATTAAAAATTAAAAATTAAAAATTAAAAATTAAAAATTAAATATTATAAATTGAAAATTAAAAAATACAAGTTGAAAACTTAATATTAACAATTAAAAGTTAAAAATTAAAAATTAAAAATTAAAAATTAAAAATTAAAAATAAAAATTAAAAATTAAAAATTAAAAATTTAAAATTAAAAATTAAAAATTAAAAATTAAAAATTAAAAATTAAAAATTAAAAATTAAAAATTAAAAATTAAAAATTTAAAATTAAAAATTAAAAATTTAAAATTAAAAAATAAAAATTAAAAACTAAAAATTAAAAATTAAAAATTAAAAATTAAAAATAAAAAATTAAAAATTAAAAATTAAAAATTAAAAATTAAAAATTAAAAATTAAAAATTAAAAATTAAAAATTAAAAATTAAAAATTAAAAATTAAAAATTAAAAATTAAAAATTAAAAATTAAAAATTAAAAATTAAAAATTAAAAATTAAAAATTAAAAATTAAAAATTAAAAATTAAAAATTAAAAATTAAAAATTAAAAATTAAAAATTAAAAATTAAAAATTAAAAATTAAAAATTAAAAATTAAAAATTAAAAATTAAAAATTAAAAATTAAAAATTAAAAATTAAAAATTAAAAATTAAAAATTAAAAATTAAAAATTAAAAATTAAAAATTAAAAATTAAAAATTAAAAATGAAAAATGAAAAATTTAAATTTAAAAATTATAAATTAAAATTAAAAATTAAAAACTAATAATTAAAATTTAAAAATTAAAAATTAAAAATTAGATATTAAAAATTAAAAATTAAAATTTAAAAATTAAAAATTAAAAGATAAAAATTAAAAATTCAAAGATAAAAATTAAAAATTAAAAATAAAAAGTTAAAAATCAAAAATTAAAAATTAAAAATTAAAAATTAAAAATTAAAAATTAAAAATTAAAAATTAAAAATTAAAAATAAAAATTAAAAATTAAAAACTAAAAATTAAAAATTAAAAATTAAAAATTAAAAATTAAAAATTAAAAATTAAAAATTAAAAATAAAAAATTAAAAATTAAAAATTAAAAATTAAAAATTAAAAACTAAAAATTAAAAATTAAAAATTAAAAATTAAAAATTAAAAATTAAAAATTAAAAATTAAAAATTAAAAATTAAAAATTAAAAATTAAAAATTAAAAATTAAAAATTTAAAATTAAAAATTAAAAATTAAAAATTAAAAATTAAAAATTAAAAATTAAAAATTAAAAATTCAAAATTCAAAATTAAAAATTAAAAATTAAAAATTAAAAATTAAAAATTAAAAATTAAAAATTAAAAATTAAAA
>CAVMKG010000278.1:10000-12500 GCA_963682025.1 Cordilura impudica | reverse complement strand
AAAATTAAAAACTAATAATTAAAATTTAAAAATTAAAAATTAAAAATTAGATATTAAAAATTAAAAATTAAAATTTAAAAATTAAAAATTAAAAGATAAAAATTAAAAATTAAAAGATAAAAATTAAAAATTAAAAATAAAAAGTTAAAAATTAAAAATTAAAAATTAAAAATCAAAAATTAAAAATTAAAAATTAAAAATTAAAAATTAAAAATTAAAAATTAAAAATTAAAAATTAAAAATTAAAAATTAAAAATTAAAAATTAAAAATTAAAAATTAAAAATTAAAAATTAAAAATTAAAAATTAAAAATTAAAAATTAAAAATTAAAAATTAAAAATTAAAAATTAAAAATTAAAAATTAAAAATGAAAAATGAAAAATGAAAAATGAAAAATTAAAATTTAAAAATTATAAATTAAAAATTAAAAACTAAAAATTTAAAATTAATAATTAATTATTAAAAATTAAAAATTAAAATTAAATAAAAATTTAAAATTTAAAATTTTAAATTTAAAATTTAAAATTTAAAATTTAAAATTTAAAATTTAAAATTTAAAATTAAAAATTAAAAATTTAAAAATTAAAAATTAAAATTAAAAATTAAAAATTAAAAATTAAAAATTAAAAATTATAAATTATAAATTAAAAATTAAAAATTAAAAATTAAAAATTAAAAATTAAAAATTAAAAATTAAAAATTAAAAATTAAAAATTAAAAATTAAAAATTAAAAATTAAAAATTAAAAATTAGAAATTAAAAATTCAAAATTAAAAACTAAAAATTAAAAATTAAAAATTAAAAATTGAAAATTAAAAATTACGAATTGAAAATTTAATATTAACAATTAAAAGTTAAAAATTAAAAATTTAAAAATAAAAATTAAAATTATAAATTAAATATTAAAAATTAAAAATTTAATATTAATAATTAAAAATTAAAAATAGAAAATTAAAAATTAGAAATTAGAAATTAAAAATTAAAAATTAAAAATTAAAAATTAAAAATTAAAAATTAAAAATTAAAAATTAAAAATTAAAAATTAAAAATTAAAAATTAAAAATTAAAAATTAAAAATTAAAAATTAAAAATTAAAAATTAAAAATTAAAAATTAAAAATTAAAAATTAAAAATTAAAAATTAAAAATTAAAAATTAAAAATTAAAAATTAAAAATTAAAAATTAAAAATTAAAAATTATAAATTAAATTTAAAAATTAAAAATTAAAAATTAAAAATTAAAAATTAAAAATTAAAAATTAAAAATTAAAAATTAAAAATTAAAAATTAAAAATTAAAAATTAAAAATTAAAAATTAAAAATTAAAAATTAAAAATTAAAAATTAAAAATTAAAAATTAAAAATTAAAAATTAAAAATTAAAAATTAAAAATTAAAAATTAAAAATTAAAAATTAAAAATTAAAAATTAAAAATTAAAAATTAAAAATTAAAAATTAAAAATTAAAAATTAAAAATTAAAAATTAAAAATTAAAAATTAAAAATTAAAAATTAAAAATTAAAAATTAAAAATTAAAAATTAAAAATTAAAAATTAAAAATTAAAAATTAAAAATTAAAATTTAAAAATTAAAAATTAAAAATTAAAAATTAAAAATTAAAAATTAAAAATTAAAAATTAAAGATTATAAATTAGATATTAGAAATTAAAAATTTAATATTAACAATTAAAAATTAAAAATCAAAAATTAAAAATTAAAAATAAAAAGTTAAAAATTAAAAATTAAAAATCAAAAATTAAAAGTTAAAAATTAAAAATTAAAAATCAAAAAATAAAAATTAAAAATGAAAAATTTAAAATAAAAAGTTAAAAATTAAAAATCAAAAATTAAAAATTGAAAATTAAAAGTTAAAAATTAAATATTAAAAATCAAAAATTAAAAATTAAAAATTATAAATTTAAAATTAAAAATTAAAAATTAAAAATTAAAAATTAAAAATTAAAAATTAAAAATTAAAAATTAAAAATTAAAAATTAAAAATTAAAAATTAAAAATTAAAAATTAAAAATTAAAAATTAAAAATTAAAAATTAAAAATTAAAAATTAAAAATTAAAAATTAAAAATTAAAAATTAAAAATTAAAAATTAAAATTAAAAATTAAAAATTAAAAATAAAAAATAAAAAATTAAAAATTTAAGATTAAAAATTAAAAATGAAAAATGAAAAATTAAAAATTAAAATTTAAAAATTATAAATTAAAAATTAAAAATTAAAAACTAATAATTAAAATTTAAAAATTAAAAATTAAAAATTAGATATTAAAAATTACAAATTAAAAATTAAAAATTAAAATTTAAAAATTTAAAAATTAAAAATTAAAAGATAAAAATTAAAAATTAAAAATTAAAAGTTAAAAATTAAAAATTAAATATTATAAATAGAAAATTAAAAATTAAAAATTAATAATTAAAAATTAAAAATTAAAATTAAAATTTAAATTTTAAATTAAAAATTAAAAATTAAAAATTAAAAATTAAAA
>CAVMKG010000278.1:5000-7500 GCA_963682025.1 Cordilura impudica | reverse complement strand
TTAAAAATTTAAAAGTTAAAATTTAAAATTTAAAATTAAGAATTTAAAATTTAAATTTTAAAATTTAAAATTTAAAACTTAAAATTAAAAATTAAAAATTAAAAATTTAATATTAACAATTAAAAGTTTAAAATTAAAAACTAAAAATTAAAAAGTTAAAAATATAAATTAAAAATTAAAAATTAAAAATTAAAAATTTAATATTAACAATTAAAAGTTAATAATTAAAAATTAAAAATTAAAAATTAAAAATTAAAAATTAATATTAAAAATTAAAAATTAAAAATTAAAAATTTAATATAAGCAATTAAAAGTTAAAAATTAAAAATTAAAAATTAAAAATTAAAAATTAAAAATTAAAAATTAAAAATTAAAAATTAAAAATTAAAAATTAAAAATTAAAAACTAAAAAATTAAAAATTAAAATTAAAAATTAAAAATTAAATATTAAAAATAAAAAATTTAATAATAATAATTAAAAATTAAAAATTAAAAATCAAAAATAGAAAATTAAAAATCAAAAATTAAAAATTAAAAATTAAAAATTAAAAATTAAAAATTAAAAATTAAAAATTAAAAATTAAAAATTAAAAATTAAAAATTAAAAATTAAAAATTAAAAATTAAAAATTAGAAAATAGAAATTAAAAATGTAAAATAAAAAATTAGAAATTAGAAATCAAAAATTAAAAATCAAAAATAGAAAATTAAAAATTTTAAATTAAAAATTAAAAATTAAAAATTAGAAATTAGAAATTAGAAATTAGAAATTAAAAATTAAAAGTTAAAAATTAAAAATTAAAAATTAAAAATTAAAAATTAAAAATTAAAAATTAAAAATTAAAAATTAAAAATTAAAAATTAAAAATTAGAAATTAAAAATTTGAAATTAAAAATAAAATTTAAAAATTAAAAATTAAAAGATAAAAATTAAAAATTAAAAATAAAAAGTTAAAAATTAAATGTTCAAAATTAAAAATTAAAAATAGAAAATTAAAAATCAAAAATTAAAAATTAAAAATTAAAAATTAAAAATTAAAAATTAAAAATTAAAAATTAAAAATTAAAAATTAAAAATTAAAAATTAAAAATTAAAAATTAAAAATTAAAAATTAAAAATTAAAAATTAAAAATTAAAAATTAAAAATTAAAAATTAGTAACTAAAAATTAATAATTAAAAATTAAAAATTAAACATTTAAAAATTAAAATTTAAAATTTAAAATTTAAAATTTAAAATTTAAAATTTAAAATTAAAAATTAAAAATTAAAAATTAAAAATTAAAAATTATAAATTAAAAATTAAAAATTTAAAAATTAAAAATTAAAAATTATAAATTAAAAATTAAAAATTAAAAATTAAAAAATTAAAAATTAAAAATTAAAAATTAAAAATTAAAAATTAAAAATTAAAAATTAAAAATTAAAAATTAAAAATTAAAAATTAAAAATTAAAAATTAAAAATTAAAAATTAAAAATTAAAAATTAAAAATTAAAAAATAAAAATTAGAAATTAAAAATTAAAAATTAAAAATTAAAAATTAAAAATTAAAAATTAAAAATTAAAAATTAAAAATTAAAAATTAAAAATTAAAAATTAAAAATTAAAAATTAAAAATTAAAAATTAAAAATTAAAAATTAAAAATTAAAAATTAAAAATTAAAAATTAAAAATTAAAAATTAAAAATTAAAAATTAAAAATTAAAAATTAAAAATTAAAAATTAAAAATTAAAAATTAAAAATTAAAAATTAAAAATTAAAAATTAAAAATTAAAAATTAAAAATTAAAAATTAAAAATTAAAAATTAAAAATTAAAAATTAAAAATTAAAAATTAAAAATTAAAAATTGAAAATTAAAAATTACAAATTGAAAATTAAAAATAGAAAATTAAAAATTAAAAATTAAAAATTAAAAATTAAAAATTAAAAATTAAAAATTAAAAATTAAAAATTAGAAATTAAAAATTAAAAATTAAAAATTAAACATTAAAAATTAAAAATTAAAAATTAAAAATTAAAAATTAAAAATTAAAAATTAAAAATTAAAAATTAAAAATTAAAAATTTAAAAATTAAAAATTAAAAATAAAAAATTAAAAATTAAAAATTAAAAATTAAATATTAAAAATTAAAAATTAAAAATTAAAAATTAAAAATTAAAAATTAAAAATTAAAAATTAAAAATTAAAAATTAAAAATTAAAAATTAAAAATTAAAAATTAAAAATAAAAAATTAAAAATTAAAAATTAAAAATTAAAAATTAAAAATTAAAAATTAAAAATTAAAAATTAAAAATTAAAAATTAAAAATTAAAAATTAAAAATTAAAAATTAAAAATTAAAAATTAAAAATTAAAAATTAAAAATTAAAAATTAAAAATTCAAAATTCAAAATTAAAAATTAAAAATTAAAAATTAAAAATTAAAAATTAAAAATTAAAAATTAAAAATTAAAAATTAAAAAATAAAAATTAAAAATTAAAAATTAAAAATTAAAAA
>CAVMKG010000278.1:0-2500 GCA_963682025.1 Cordilura impudica | reverse complement strand
ATTAGAAATTAAAAATTTAAAATTTGAAATTAAAAATTAAAAATTAAAAATTAATAATTAAAAATTAAAAATTAAAAATTAAAAGTTAAAAATTAAAAATTAAAAATTAAAAATTAAAAATTAAAAATTAAAAATTAAAAATTAAAAATTAAAAATTAAAAATTAAAAATTAAAAATTAAAAATTAAAAATTAAAAATTAAAAATTAAAAATTAAAAATTAAAAATTAAAAATTAAAAATTAAAAATTAAAAATTAAAAATTAAAAATTAAAAATTAAAAATTAAAAATTAAAAATTAAAAATTGAAAATTAAAAATTACAAATTGAAAATTAAAAATAGAAAATTAAAAAATTAAAAATTAAAAATTAAAAATTAAAAATTAAAAATTAGAAATTAAAAATTAAAATTTTAATATTTACAATTAAAAAATAAAAATTAAAAATCAAAAATTAAAAATTAAAAATAAAAAGTTAAAAATTTAAAATTAAAAATCAAAAATTAAAAGTTAAAAATTAAAAATCAAAAATTAAAATTTAAAAATTAAAATTAAAAATTAAAAATTAAAAATTAAAAATTAAAAATTAAAATTAAAAATTAAAAATTAAAAATTAAAAATTAAAAATTAAAAATTAAAAATTAAAAATTAAAAATTAAAAATTAAAAATTAAAAAATTAAAAATTAAAAATTAAAAATTAAAAATTAAAAATTAAAAATTAAAAATTAAAAATTAAAAATTAAAAATTAGTAACTAAAAATTAATAATTAAAAATTAAAAATTAAACATTTAAAAAATTAAATTTAAAATTTAAAATTTAAAAATTTAAAATTTAAAATTTAAAATTTAAAATTTAAAATTAAAATTTAAAATTTAAAATTTAAAATTTAAAATTTAAAATTTAAAATTTAAAATTTAAAATTTAAAATTTTAAATTTTAAATTTAAAATTTAAAAATTAAAAATTAAAAATTAAAAATTATAAATTAAAAATTAAAAATTTAAAAATTAAAAATTAAAAATTAAAAATTAAAAATTAAAAATTAAAATTAAAAATTAAAAATTAAAAATTAAAAATTAAAAATTAAAAATTAAAAATTAAAAATTAAAAATTAAAATTAAAAATTAAAAATTAAAAATTAAAAATTAAAAATTAGAAATTAAAAATTAAAAATTAAAAATTAAAAATTAAAAATTAAAAATTAAAAATTAAAAATTAAAATTAAAAATTAAAAATTAAAAATTAAAAATTAAAAATTAAAAATTAAAAATTAAAAATTAAAAATTAAAAATTAAAAATTAAAAATTAAAAATTAAAAATTAAAAATTAAAAATTAAAAATTAAAAATTAAAAATTAAAAATTAAAAATTAAAAATTAAAAATTAAAAATTAAAAATTAAAAATTAAAAATTAAAAATTAAAAATTAAAAATTAAAAATTAAAAATTAAAAATTAAAAATTAAAAATTAAAATTAAAAATTAAAAATTAAAAATTAAAAATTAAAAATTAAAAATTAAAAATTAAAAATTAAAAATTGAAAATTAAAAATTACAAATTGAAAATTAAAAATAGAAAATTAAAAATTAAAAATTAAAAATTAAAAATTAAAAATTAAAAATTAAAAATTAGAAATTAAAAATTAAAAATTAAAAATTAAAAATTAAAAATTAAACATTAAAAATTAAAAATTAAAAATTAAAAATTAAAAATTAAAAATTAAAAATTAAAATTAAATATTAAAAATTAAAAATTAAAAATTAAAAATTAAAAATTAAAAAATTAAAATTAAAAATTAAAAATTAAAAATTAAAAATTAAAAATTAAAAATTAAAAAAATTAAAAATTAAAAATTAAAAATTAAAAATTAAAAATAAAAATTAAAAATTAAAAATTAAAAATTAAAAATTAAAAATTAAAAATTAAAAATTAAAAATTAAAAAATTAAAAATTAAAAATTAAAAATTAAAAATTAAAAATTAAAAATTAAAAATTAAAAATTAAAAATTAAAAATTAAAAATTAAAAATTAAAAATTAAAAATTAAAAATTAAAAATTAAAAATTAAAAATTAAAAATTAAAAATTAAAAATTAAAAATTAAAAATTAAAAATTAAAAATTAAAAATTAAAAATTAAAAATTAAAAATTAAAAATTAAAAATTAAAAATTAGAAATTAGAAATTAAAAATTAAAAATTTAATATTTACAATTAAAAAATAAAAATTAAAAATCAAAAATTAAAAATTAAAAATAAAAAGTTAAAAATTTAAAATTAAAAATCAAAAATTAAAAAGTAAAAATTAAAATTAAAAAAAAATCAAAAATTAAAAATTAAAATAAAAAAATTAAAAATAAAAAGTTAAAAATAAAAAATCAAAAATTAAAAATTTAAAGTTAAAAATTAAAAATTAAAAATCAAAAATAAAAAATTATAAATTAAAAAATAAAAATTAAAAATTAAAAGATAAAAATTAAAAATTTTAAATAAAAAGTTAAAATTAAAA
>CAVMKG010000277.1:5000-16620 GCA_963682025.1 Cordilura impudica | reverse complement strand
AAAAATTAAAAACTAAAAATTAAAAATTAAAAATTAAAAATTAAAATTAAAAATTAAAAATTAAAAATTAAAAATCAAAAATTAAAAATTAAAAATTAAAAATTAAAAATTAAAAATTAAAAATTAAAAATTAAAAATTAAAAATTAAAAATTAAAAATTAAAAATTAAAAATTAAAAATTAAAAATTAAAAATTAAAAATTAAAAATTAAAAATTAAAAATTAAAAATTAAAAATTAAAAATTAAAAATTAAAAATTAAAAATTAAAAATTAAAAATTAAAAATTAAAAATTAAAAATTAAAAATTAAAAATTAAAAATTAAAAATTAAAAATTAAAAATTAAAAATTAAAAATTAAAAATTAAAAATTAAAAATTAAAAATTAAAAATTAAAAATTAAAAATTAAAAATTAAAAATTAAAAATTAAAAATTAAAAATTAAAAATTAAAAATTAAAAATTAAAAATTAAAAATTAAAAATTAAAAATTAAAAATTAAAAATTAAAAATTAAAAATTAAAAATTAAAAATTAAAAATTAAAAATTAAAAATTAAAAATTAAAAATTAAAAATTAAAAATTAAAAATTAAAAATTTAAAATTTAAAATTAAAAATTAAAAATTAAAATTAAAAATTAAAAATTAAAAATTAAAAATTAAAAATTAAAAATTAAAAATTAAAAATTAAAAATTAAAAATTAAAAATTAAAAATTAAAAATTAAAAATTAAAAATTAAAAATTAAAAATTAAAAATTAAAAATTAAAAATTAAAAATTAAAAATTAAAAATTAAAAATTAAAAATTAAAAATTAAAAATTAAAAATTAAAAATTAAAAATTAAAAATTAAAAATTAAAAATTAAAAATTAAAAATTAAAAATTAAAAATTAAAAATTAAAAATTAAAAATTAAAAATTAAAAATTAAAAATTAAAAATTAAAAATTAAAAATTAAAAATTGAAAATTGAAAATTAAAAATTAAAAATTAAAAATTAAAAATTAAAAATTAAAAATTAAAAATTAAAAATTAAAAATTAAAAATTAAAAATTAAAAATTAAAAATTAAAAATTAAAAATTAAAAATTAAAAATTAAAAATTAAAAATTAAAAATTAAAAATTAAAAATTAAAAATTAAAAATTAAAAATTAAAAATTAAAAATTAAAAATTAAAAATTAAAAATTAAAAATTAAAAATTAAAAATTAAAAATTAAAAATTAAAAATTAAAGATTAAAAATTAAAAATTAAAAATTAAAAATTAAAAATTAAAAATTAAAAATTGAAAATTAAAAATTAAAAATTAAAAATTAAAAATTAAAAATTAAAAATTAAAAATTAAAAATTAAAAATTAAAAATTAAAAATTAAAAATTAAAAATTAAAAATTAAAAATTAAAAATTAAAAACTAAAAACTAAAAATTAAAAATTAAAAATTAAAAATTAAATATTACAAATTAAAAATTAAAAATTGAAAATTGAAAATTAAAAATTAAAAATTAAAAATTAAAAATTAAAAATTAAAAATTAAAAATTAAAAATTAAAAATTAAAAATTAAAAATTAAAAATTAAAAATTAAAAATTAAAAATTAAAAATTAAAAATTAAAAATTAAAAATTAAAAATTAAAAATTAAAAATTAAAAATTAAAAATTAATAATTAAAAACTAAAAACTAAAAACTAAAAATTAAAAATTAAAAATTAAAAATTAAAATTTAAAAATTAAAAATTAAAAACTAAAAATTAAAAATTAAAAATTAAAAATTGAAAATTAAAAATTAAAAATTAAATATAAAAAATTAAAAATTAAAAATTAAAAATTAAAAATTAAAAATTAAAAATTTAAAATTAAAAATTAAAAATTAAAAATTAAAAATTAAAAATTAAAAATTAAAATTAAAAATTAAAAATTAAAAATTAAAAATTAAAAATTAAAAATTAAAAATTAAAAATTAAAAATTAAAAATTAAAAATTAAAAATTAAAAATTAAAAATTAAAAATTAAAAATTAAAAATTAAAAATTAAAAATTAAAAATTAAAAATTAAAAATTAAAAATTAAAAATTAAAAATTAAAAATTAAAAATTAAAAATTAAAAATTAAAAATTAAAAATTAAAAATTAAAAATTAAAAATTAAAAATTAAAAATTAAAAATTAAAAATTAAAAATTAAAAATTAAAAATTAAAAATTAAAAATTAAAAATTAAAAATTAAAAATTAAAAATTAAAAATTAAAAATTAAAAATTAAAAATTAAAAATTAAAAATTAAAAATTAAAAATTAAAAATTAAAAATAACAAATTAAAAATTAAAAATTAAAAATTAAAAATTAAAAATTAAAAATTAGAAATTAAAAATTAAAAATTAAAAATTAAAAATTAAAAATTAAAAATTAAAAATTAAAAATTAAAAATTAAAAATTAAAAATTAAAAACTAAAAATTAAAAATTAAAAATTAAAAATTAAAAATTAAAAATTAAAAATTAAAAATTAAAAATTAAAAATTAAAAATTAAAAATTAAAAATTAAAAATTAAAAATTAAAAATTAAAAATTAAAAATTAAAAATTAAAAATTAAAAATTAAAAATTAAAAATAAAAAATTAAAAATTAAAAATTAAAAATTAAAAATTAAAAATTAAAAATTAAAAATTAAAAATTAAAAATTAAAAATTAAAAATTAAAAATTAAAAATTAAAAATTAAAAATTAAAAATTAAAAATTAAAAATTAAAAATTAAAAATTAAAAATTAAAAATTAAAAATTAAAAATTAAAAATTAAAAATTAAAAATTAAAAATTAAAAATTAAAAATTAAAAATTAAAAATTAAAAATTAAAAATTAAAAATTAAAAATTAAAAATTAAAAATTAAAAATTAAAAATTAAAAATTAAAAATTAAAAATTAAAAATTAAAAATTAAAAATTAAAAATTAAAAATTAAAAATTAAAAATTAAAAATTAAAATTAAAAATTAAAAATTAAAAATTAAAAATTAAAAATTAAATATTAAAAATTAAAAATTAAAAATTAAAAATTAAAAATTAAAAATTAAAAATTAAAAATTAAAAATTAAAAATTAAAAATTAAAAATTAAAAATTAAAAATTAAAAATTAAAAATTAAAAATTAAAAATTAAAAATTAAAAATTAAAAATTAAAAATTAAAATTAAAAATTAAAAATTAAAAATTAAAAACTAAAATTAAAAATTAAAAATTAAAAATTAGAAATTAAAAATTAAAAATTTAAAATTTAAAATTAAAAATTAAAAATTAAAAATTAAAAATTAAAAATTAAAAATTAAAAATTAAAAATTAAAAATTAAAAATTAAAAATTAAAAATTAAAAATTAAAAATTAAAAATTAATAATTAAAAATTAAAAATTAAAAATTAAAAATTAAAAATTAAAAATTAAAAATTAAAAATTAAAAATTAAAAATTAAAAATTAAAAATTAAAAATTAAAAATTAAAATTAAAAATTAAAAATTTAAAATTAAAAATTAAAAATTAAAAATTAAAAATTAAAAATTAAAAATTAAAAATTAAAAATTAAAAATTAAAAATTGAAAATTAAAAATTAAAAATTAAAAATTAAAAATTAAAAATTAAAAATTAAAAATTAAAAATTAAAAATTAAAAATTAAAATTAAAAAATAAAAATTAAAAATTAATAATTAAAAATTAAAAATTAAAATTTAAAAACTAAAATTTAAAAACTAAAAATTAAAAATTAAAAATTAAAAATTAAAAATTAAAAATTAAAAATTAAAAATTAAAAATTAAAAATAAAAATTACAAATTACAAATTACAAATTAAAAATTAAAAATAAAAATTAAAAATTAAAAATTAAAAATTAAAAATTAAAAATTAAAAATTAAAAATTAAAAATTAAAAATTAAAAATTAAAAATTAAAAATTAAAATTAAAAATTAAAAATTAAAAACTAAAAATTAAAAATTAAAAATTAAAAATTAAAAATTAAAAATTAAAAATTAAAAATTAAAAATTAAAAATTAAAAATTAAAAATTAAAAATTAAAAATTAAAAATTAAAAATTAAAAATTAAAAATTAAAAATTAAAAATTAAAAATTAAAAATTAATAATTAAAAATTAAAAATTAAAAATTAAAAATTAAAAATTAAAAATTAAAAATTAAAAATTAAAAATTAAAAATTAAAAATTAAAAATTAAAAATTAAAAATTAAAAATTAAAAATTAAAAATTAAAAATTAAAAATTAAAAATTAAAAATTAAAAATTAAAAATTAAAAATTAGATATTAAAAATTAGAAATTAAAAATTAAATATTAAAAATTAAAAATCAAAAATTAAAAATTAAAAATTAAAAATTAAAAATTAAAAATTAAAAACTAAAAATTAAAAATTAAAAATTAAAAATTAAAAATTAAAAATTAAAAATTTTAAATTTTAAATTTAAAATCTAAAATTAAAACTAAAAATTAAAACTTAAAAATTAAACATTAAAAATTAAAAATTATAAATTAGAAATTAAAACTTAAAAATTAAAAATTAAAAATTAAAAATCAAAAATTAAAAATTAAAAATTAAAAATTAAAAATTAAAAATTAAAAATTAAAAATTAAAAATTGAAAATTAAAAATTAAAAATTAAAAATTACAAATTACAAATTACAAATTAAAAATTAAAAATTAAAAATTAAAAATTAAAAATTAAAAATTAAAAATTAAAAATTAAAAATTAAAAATTAAAAATTAAAAATTAAAAATTAAAAATTAAAAATTAAAAATTAAAAATTAAAAATTAAAAATTAAAAATTAAAAATTAAAAATTAAAAATTAAAAATTGAAAATTAAAAATTAAAAGTTAAAAATTAAAAATTAAAAATCAAAAATTAAAAATTAAAAATTAAAAATTAAAAATTAAAAATTAAAAGTTAAAAATTAAAAATTAAAAATTAAAAACTAAAAATTAAAAATTAAAAATTAAAAATTAAAAATTAAAAACTAAAAATTAAAAATTAAAAATTAAAAATTAAAAATTAAAAATTAAAAATTAAAAATTAAAAATTAAAAATTAAAAATTAAAAATTAAAAATTAAAAATTAAAAATTAAAAATTAAAAATTAAAAATTAAAAATTAAAAATTAAAAATTAAAAATTAAAAATTAAAAATTAAAAATTAAAAATTAAAAATTAAAAATTAAAAATTAAAAATTAAAAATTAAAAATTAAAAATTAAAAATTAAAAATTAAAAATTAAAAATTAAATTAAAAATTAAAAATAAAAATTAAAAATTAAAAATTAAAAATTAAAAATTAAAAATTAAAAATTAAAAACTAAAAACTATATACTAAAAACTAAAAATTAAAAATTAAAAATTAAAAATTAAAAATTAAAAATTAAAAATTAAAAATTAAAAATTAAAAATTAAAAATTAAAAATTAAAAATTAAAAATTAAAAATTAAAAATTAAAAATTAAAAATTAAAAATTAAAAATTAAAAATTAAAAATTAAAATTAAAAATTAAAAATTAAAAATTAAAAATTAAAAATTAAAAATTAAAAATTAAAAATTAAAAATTAAAAATTAAAATTAAAAATTAAAAATTAAAAATTAAAAATTAAAAATTAAAAATTAAAAATTAAAAATTAAAAATTAAAAATTAAAAATTAAAAATTAAAAATTAAAAATTAAAATTAAAAATTAAAAATTAAAAATTAAAAATTAAAAATTAAAAATTAAAAATTAAAAATTAAAAATTAAAAATTAAAAATTAAAAATTAAAAATTAAAAATTAAAAATTAAAAATTAAAAATTAAAAATTAAAAATTAAAAATTAAAAATTAAAAATTAAAAATTAAAAATTAAAAATTAAAATTAAAAATTAAAAATTAAAATTAAAAAATAAAAATTAAAAATTAATAATTAAAAATTAAAAATTAAAATTTAAAAACTAAAATTTAAAAACTAAAAATTAAAAATTAAAAATTAAAAATTAAAAATTAAAAATTAAAAATTAAAAATTAAAAATAAAAATTACAAATTACAAATTAAAAATAAAAATTAAAAATTAAAAATTAAAAATTAAAAATTAAAAATTAAAAATTAAAAATTAAAAATTAAAATTAAAAATTAAAAATTAAAAATTAAAAATTAAAATACTAAAAATAAACTAAAAATTAAAAATTAAAAAATTAAAAATTAAAAATTAAAAATTAAAAATTAAAAATTAAAAATTAAAAATTAAAAATTAAAAATTAAAAATTAAAAATTAAAAATTAAAAATTAAAAATTAAAAATTAAAAATTAAAAATTAAAAATTAAAAATTAAAAATTAATAATTAAAAATTAAAAATTAAAAATTAAAAATTAAAAATTAAAAATTAAAAATTAAAAATTAAAAATTAAAAATTAAAAATTAAAAATTAAAAATTAAATATTAAAAATTAAAAATTAAAAATTACAAATTACAAATTACAAATTAAAAATTAAAAATTAAAAATTAAAAATTAAAAATTAAAAATTAAAAATTAAAAATTAAAAATTAAAAATTAAAAATTAAAAATTAAAAATTAAAAATTAAAAATTAAAAATTAAAAATTAAAAATTAAAAATTAAAAATTAAAAATTAAAAATTAAAAATTAAAAATTAAAAATTAAAAATTAAAAATTAAAAATTAAAAATTAAAAATTAAAAATTAAAAATTAAAAATTAAAAGTTAAAAATTAAAAATTAAAAATCAAAAATTAAAAATTAAAAATTAAAAATTAAAAATTAAAAATTAAAAGTTAAAAATTAAAAATTAAAAATTAAAAATTAAAAACTAAAAATTAAAAATTAAAAATTAAAAATTAAAAATTAAAAATTAAAAACTAAAAATTAAAAATTAAAAATTAAAAATTAAAAATTAAAAATTAAAAATTAAAAATTAAAAATTAAAAATTAAAAATTAAAAATTAAAAATTTAAAATTAAAAATTAAAAATTAAAAATTAAAAATTAAAAATTAAAAATTAAAAATTAAAAATTAAAAATTAAAAATTAAAAATTAAAAATTAAAAATTAAAAATTAAAAATTAAAAATTAAAAATTAAAAAGTAAAAATTAAAAATTAAAAATTAAAAATTAAAAATTAAAAATTAAAAATTAAAAATTAAAAATTAAAAATTAAAAATTAAAAATTAAAAATTAAAAACTAAAAATTAAAAATTAAAAATTAAAAATTAAAAATTAAAAATTAAAAATTAAAAATTAAAAATTAAAAATTAAAAATTAAAAATTAAAAATTAAAAATTAAAAATTAAAAATTAAAAATTAAAAATTAAAAATTAAAAATTAAAAATTAAAAATTAAAAATTAAAAATTAAAAATTAAAAATTAAAAATTAAAAATTAAAAATTAAAAATTAAAAATTAAAAATTAAAAATTAAAAATTAAAAATTAAAAATTAAAAATTAAAAATTAAAAATTAAAAATTAAAAATTAAAAATTAAAAATTAAAAATTAAAAATTAAAAATTAAAAATTAAAAATTAAAAATTAAAAATTAAAAATTAAAAATTAAAAATTAAAAATTAAAAATTAAAAATTAAAAATTAAAAATTAAAAATTAAAAATTAAAAATTAAAAATTAAAAATTAAAAATTAAAAATTAAAAATTAAAAATTAAAAATTAAAAATTAAAAAATAAAAATAAAAAATTAAAAATTATAAATTAAAAATTAAAAATTAAAAATTAAAAATTAAAAATTAAAAATTAAAAATTAAAAATTAAAAATTAAAAATTAAAAATTAAAAATTAAAAATTAAAAATTAAAAATTAAAAATTAAAAATTAAAAATTAAAAATTAAAAATTAAAAATTAAAAATTAAAAATTAAAAATTAAAAATTAAAAATTAAAAATTAAAAATTAAAAATTAAAAATTAAAAATTAAAAAGTAAAAATTAAAAATTAAAAATTAAAAATTAAAAATTAAAAATTAAAAATTAAAAATTAAAAATTAAAAATTAAAAATTAAAAATTAACAATTAACAATTAAAAATTAGAAATTAAAAATTAAAAATTAAAATTTAAAAATTAAAAATTAAAAATTAAAAATTAAAAATTAAAAAATAAAAATTAAAAATTAAAAATTAAAAATTAAAAATTAAAAATTAAAAATTAAAAATTAAAAATTAAAAATTAAAAATTAAAAATTTAAAATTAAAAATTAAAAATTAAAAATTAAAAATTAAAAATTAAAAATTAAAAATTAAAAATTAAAAATTAAAAATTAAAAATTAAAAATTAAAAATTAAAAATTAAAAATTAAAAATTAAAAATTAAAAATTAAAAATTAAAAATTAAAAATTAAAAATTAAAAATTAAAAATTAAAAATTAAAAATTAAAAATTAAAAATTAAAAATTAAAAATTAAAAATTAAAAATTAAAAATTAAAAATTAAAAATTAAAAATTAAAAATTAAAAATTAAAAATTAAAAATTAAAAATTAAAAATTAAAAATTAAAAAATAAAAATTAAAAATTAAATATGAAAAATTAGAAATTAAAAATTAAAAATTTAAATTACAAATTTAAAATTACAAATTTCTTACCTGATATTATTATGTAGTTCTTTTTTTGCATTAAATATGTCCTTAAATTAAGATATTACTAGCTAATTCAGATAACAATATTTTAAAATTCGCTTATTTTAAATATTAATAATTTTTAGCTAAGAATCATTTGCATTTTTTTAATTATCGTATAACTTCTAAGGTCTCAAAACATTCTAAGAGGGATCGAGCATTTGGTATTATATCGCCGGCTGTGTTAAATAATGAATTTCGTTAGTGTTCTATGAAGGACTTAAGGAACTTATAGGATTTTCTAGTCTTGTAATCAAGTAGTAATTAATTCTTTCTATAGAACGCATGATCATTATTTTTTATAAAAAGAAATTATAATAGAAACTGACCAAAACGAAAAAAAAAACAATTAACTTTAAATTTAATTGTTATTCGGGATTAATGTTTCAGTATCGGCAATAGTTTTAAAGTGGTAGCCGTACTCAACATTGTGTGTAATATTCAGTTTAAGACGCAGGTATCCAAAATATGGCACAGCCGAACTTAACACTCTTACTTGTTTTTATTTATTTGTAATAATAATCAAATTAATATATAATAATAATAAAAATAAAAAGATAAATAATTTAATAAAATTTAATCTTGATCACATTTGATCCATTTATATCATAACGATTTTTATACTTTATTTATTGCAGCTGATGAAGTATTTAAGTTTTGTAAATTTTTAAATACCCAGTCTTTCATCCAGCTTAGTTATCGCTTTTAGTTGCTGCTTTTTAAACCAGTCCTTTTTTGTGGCTATTTTAGTTTCTTTACAATAATTCTTTGCCCAATGGAATAAAGCACTGAGAGCACTGGAGGCTATACTTCGCTGCATTTCTTTTGTGGTTTGCTCCAATACCATCACATGCTCCATTACCATGAGCAGTAGGATAAAAATGCCACTCAGCTGGCGGCAATGGTTAAATCTTCTGGGGAATTATCTGTTTAGTACTTTAAGTTGATTTCCTTCAACATCAGTTTAACATTTTCATGGTAAATGCAAACCCATGCTGTGTGAGTTCCGCTGTTTACTGCCGAAACGCAATGTTTTGGTCTGAGTTGGTTAAATTTTGTGAAGCCAATTTTGACATCCTGGTGTTCAGATTGAAATGTTGTAAATAACTCCTTCAGGTTGCAGAGAACCATTCTCTTCTGTATTTGAACTTTCTTGCATTGATTCATACAGACACCCAGTCTTTCATCCCTGGCATCAGGCGACTCATATCATCTCGCTGATAAAACTCAGTTACTAGAGCTTCAGTTTCGCAATCTAAAGTTTTTCCTCTCTCTTTGTTTGGGAGTGTGAGGATCTTATCCTCAGCAACCAATTTTTTTACACATTTTTGCTTTTCGCAGAGACGTTCCAAAAAACTCAGTGATTTTTTTTGCACAACTCCACGTCGTTGGACCAAGCGTGAGAAGTTTATTCTTTCAGCTCTACTCTGTGACGTTTTGTATTTCTCTTTTATTTGTTCAAGAACTTCTACTGCATCCTTATGATATTGGTTTTGACACTCGTTCTTTGTACTTATACCTTCTACTGAAAAGTTAGAATCACCATCACCATCAACAGTCATCATTCTCAGAATTACTTTTGTCTTCATCTGGAATAACTTCAACGTTAGGCTCATTACTATTCAAATCCGGTAATTCTTTCAACTTTCCGAGCTCTTTCCTGCATTGATCCAGTAAATAAAGGTGATAAATACACTGGATGAAAGACTGGGTGTTTTCTTTTGAGCAAAAAAGGGCATTTTAAAAAAAGGTCAAAAAAAGTTTTGATTATGCAAATAGAAAGTCAAAAAAAATTTTTGAATTTTTTACAAAATTTCTTTTTTCGAAAGATTGAAGAAATCAACTAATTGCTTTTTTTGCCAATCTTTTCTTGGCGTTACTAGGTTCAGCTGTTGATTTCGCTGCTGGTTTCTTTTTGGCTTTGGAAAGAAATCGCATTGAGTAGAGGCAGAAAACTTTTTCATCTTGAGTCTTCCATCGACAAGCGTATAAAGGGATGGTATTGAGCGGTGCCATCGATTGTTACCGCAGCATCGAATCTGCTCTTCAGTGTTCTCAATGTTTCCTCATGATCCTCTTTGCTACTAAAAACTATTTTAGTTTCTTTACAATAATTCTATGCCCAATGGAATAAAGCAGTCGCATCAAAGATGCGATCTTGATGAGAGAACTGGAGGCTATACTTCGCTGCATTTCTAATAAGGTTTGCTCCAATACCATCACATGATCCTTTACTATGAGCAGGAGGATGAAAATGCCACTCAGCTGACATTCCAAAATCGGTTTTATGAGCCATAAGATTTGCGAAGCTACTTTTGTTTTTAAAATGTTAACGAGCTCTGTCCGAAACGTAGTATACTTTCTCTACTGCAAATTTAGATTTTAGATATTTTAGTATTATCTTCTGGTACTCATAAACTGCAACGGTATCATGTTTTAAATCGGCGGATATGATTGCCTACTTTTGTGTTCCAATTTTTAATTTTTCATGTAGTAAATAACTACTGTGAATATAGTTGCTTGGTCGTTATTGAAGTGGAATGCTTGTATGGCATCGTGAAGAACATATTTATAGTTTTCTGCGAAATCATATGAAATAACGAATTCAGCAGACTTCAAATGTGTCTTCAAATCCTTGAAGAATGACCATTGCTCTCTGACTAAAAAGTCGTGGGTTCTCAGGTTTATCAATCCTATATACATTTCTTCCACAAAATCATCCACATTTAAAGTTATTGTTTTCAATGTGCATCTGTCAGTCTGAATCCAAGATTCAAATTTGACCTCCTCTATATATTCTCGATCAAAAGAACTGATGAAATTCTCTTTGTTGAATGTGGTTTTCGGGCAATTGGAACATTCACCTAAGTAGCAAGTAGTTGTTGCATTAGGACACATAGTCGATTTAAGGCAATCACGGTAATCGTGTAAATCTTCTGGCGAATCATCTGTTAAGTACGTTAAGTTGATTTCCTTCAACATCATTTTAATCAACAGCAGAACCTAGTAA
>CAVMKG010000276.1:0-40682 GCA_963682025.1 Cordilura impudica | reverse complement strand
ATCAAGATTATGTAGTTGCTTGAACAATTACAACAATTAACACAATATTGTGGTCACTATTTTAAATCGCTATTTGTGTTTGTAACATAAAACATTGAAATGTGCTTAGTTTATCTGCATGTCCTGTTATGTTTCTACTGTCGAATGTAAATTACCTATTTCAGGTATAAAAGTAATGGAAAGTCCGTGCTAATTTTATAAGGGTTTGACTTGAAACATACTCTTCTTACAATTACAAAAACAGCGTAAGACGTAAGACGTAAGAAAAATCGGTGTGACTTCGATTGTATTAACTCAAAAATTATATGTAACACCCTTTTTGTCGCTGTTTTCTACAATATATTTATTCACTTTCTATAAACATTTATAATTAATTCCCTTAATCATTTAAAAGTATTCTTAACGTTATAATTTATTCCATATAAAAAACACAATTATCGCTGCATTTAATATTAGTGTTAATCAAACATAAATAACAAGTAAGAAAAGTATAGCCCGACTATACGATACCCTATACCATGGTTTAGAGACCCTATCTCTTCGGTCCAACTAATTGTATATAGCAAATAAGCATAAACCAAATTTGAATGGCATTTTTATTAATTTTTTTCGCTGCAGATATGAAAAAGTTCATATCGGATACTATATCTATATGAGGACTAGGTCGAAAAATGGACCGATCCTGACCATATTTGGTAAAGTCACTTATATACTTTGAAAAAATATATACAAACCAAATTTGAGAAAAATCTGTGCAATATTTTTGTTTTTTGATAGATTTAAATGAAGATCGGGAAGCACCTCTATATGGGGCCTATGACTAAGAATTTTCCTATAGGGATTATTTTTGAACTACTGATTAACGGATGTAATAAACACATACAAAGCCAATTTGACTGAGATCTATATGATAACTTGGAACTTATGGAAATTTATGTCGATTTCATAGCGGTCATTTGTATGGGGGCTAGGTCTGAACATATACCGATTCTCACCAATTTCAATGCCGTTCATCCCATGGCCGATAAAAGCTCATATACCAAATTTCATCAAAATAGATTCATATTTGCGACCTGTAGTTTGATTACAAAGTTTACATGGACACACAGACGGACGGACGGACGGACGGTCATTACTATTTCGACTCAAAAAGTGATTCTGAGTCGATCGGTATAATTAAAGATGGGTCAAGGACGAATATTTTTGGTTGTTACAAACAGCAGCACAAAGTCATTATACCCAAACCACATAGTGGTATAGGGTATAAAAAAAATATAAAATAAACAAATGATATTAAAAAGTAATTGTTTGGAGATAAAATGAAGGCACGATTTCATTAGGAAGTATTGGAAATAAAATGAGGGAGCGAATAGCGGTATAAAAACGTTTGGAAAAATGAAAAATGAAAAAAAAACTAATGATATATAAAAAATTAAAAAATAAAAATTAAAAATTAAAAACTAAAAAATTAAAAATTAAAAATTAAAAATTAAAAATTAAAAAATTAAAAATTAAAAATTAAAAAATTAAAAATTAAAAATTAAAATTTCAAATTTAAAAATTAAAAATTAAAAATTAAAAATTAAAAATTAAAAATTAAAAATTAAAAATTAAAAATTAAAAATTAAAAATTAAAAATTAAAAATTAAAAATTAAAAATTAAAAATTAAAAATTAAAAATTAAAAAATAAAAATTAAAAATTAAAAATTAAAAATTAAAAATTAAAAATTAAAAATTAAAAATTAAAAATTAAAAATTAAAAAATTAAAAATTAAAAATTAAAAAATTAAAAATTAAAAAATTAAAAATTAAAAATTAAAAATTAAAAATTAAAAATTAAAAATTAAAAATTAAAAATTAAAAATTAAAAATTAAAAATTAAAAATTAAAAATTAAAAATTAAAAATTAAAAATTAAAAATTAAAAATTAAAAATTAAAAATTAAAAAATAAAAATTAAAAATTAAAAATTAAAAATTAAAAAATAAAAATTAAAAATTAAAAATTAAAAATTAAAAATTAAAAATTAAAAATTAAAAATTAAAAATTAAAAATTAAAAATTAAAAATTAAAAATTAAAAATTAAAAATTAAAAATTAAAAATTAAAAATTAAAAATTAAAAACTAAAAACTAAAAATTAAAAATTAAAAATAAAAAATAAAAAATTAAAAATTAAAAATTAAAAATTAAAAATTAAAAATTAAAAATTAAAAATTAAAAATTAAAAATTAAAATTAAAAATTAAAAATTAAAAATTAAAAATTAAAAATTAAAAATTAAAAATTAAAAATTAAAAATTAAAAATTAAAAATTAAAAATTAAAAATTAAAAATTAAAAATTAAAAATTAAAAATTAAAAATTAAAAATTAAAAATTAAAAATTAAAAATTAAAAATTAAAAATTAAAAATTAAAAATTAAAAATTAAAAATTAAAACTTAAAAATTAAAAATTAAAAATTAAAAATTAAAAATTAAAAATTAAAAATTAAAAATTAAAAATTAAAAATTAAAAATTAAAAATTAAAAATTAAAAATTAAAAATTAAAAATTAAAAATTAAAAATTAAAAATTAAAAATTAAAAATTAAAAATTAAAAATTAAAAATTAAAAATTAAAAATTAAAAATTAAAAATTAAAAATTAAAAATTAAAAATTAAAAATTAAAAATTAAAAATTAAAAATTAAAAATTAAAAATTAAAAATTAAAAATTAAAAATTAAAAATTAAAAATTAAAAATTAAAAATTAAAAATTAAAAATTAAAAATTAAAAATTAAAAATTAAAAATTAAAAATTAAAAATTAAAAATTAAAAATTAAAAATTAAAAATTAAAAATTAAAAAAAAATTAAAAATTAAAAATTAAAAATTAAAAATTAAAATTAAAAATTAAAAATTAAAAATTAAAAATTAAAAATTAAAAATTAAAAATTAAAAATTAAAAATTAAAAATTAAAAATTAAAAATTAAAAATTAAAAATTAAAAATTAAAAATTAAAAATTAAAAATTAAAAATTAAAAATTAAAAATTAAAAATTAAAAATTAAAAATTAAAAATTAAAAATTAAAAATTAAAAATTAAAAATTAAAAATTAAAAATTAAAAATTAAAAATTAAAAATTAAAAATTAAAAATTAAAAATTAAAAATTAAAAATTAAAAATTAAAAATTAAAAATTAAAAATTAAAAATTAAAAATTAAAAATTAAAAATTAAAAATTAAAAATTAAAAATTAAAAATTAAAAATTAAAAATTAAAAATTAAAAATTAAAACTTAAAACTTAAAAATTAAAAATTAAAAATTAAAAATTAAAAATTAAAAATTAATAATTAAAAATTAAAAATTAAAAATTAAAAATTAAAAATTAAAAATTAAAAATTAAAAATTAAAAATTAAAAATTCAAAATTCAAAATTAAAAATTAAAAATTAAAAATTAAAAATTAAGAATTAAGAATTAAAAATTAAAAATTAAAAATTAAAAATTAAAAATTAAAAATTAAAAATTAAAAATTAAAAATTAAAAATTAAAAATTAAAAATTAAAAATTAAAAATTAAAAATTAAAAATTAAAAATTAAAAATTACAAATTAAAAATTAAAAATTAAAATTAAAAATTAAAAATTAAAATTAAAAATTAAAAATTAAAAATTAAAAATTAAAAATTAAAAATTAAAAATTAAAAATTAAAAATTAAAAATTAAAAATTAAAAATTAAAAATTAAAAATTAAAAATTAAAAATTAAAAATTAAAAATTAAAATTAAAAATTAAAAATTAAAAATTAAAAATTAAAAATTAAAAATTAAAAATTAAAAATTAAAAATTAAAAATTAAAAATTAAAAATTAAAAATTAAAAATTAAAAATTAAAAATTAAAAATTAAAAATTAAAAATTAAAAATTAAAAATTAAAATTAAAAATTAAAAATTAAAAATTAAAAATTAAAAATTAAAAATTAAAAATTAAAAATTAAAAATTAAAAATTAAAAATTAAAAATTAAAAATTAAAAATTAAAAATTAAAAATTAAAAATTAAAAATTAAAAATTAAAAATTAAAAATTAAAAATTAAAAATTAAAAATTAAAAATTAAAAATTAAAAATTAAAAATTAAAAATTAAAAATTAAAAATTAAAAATTAAAAATTAAAAATTAAAAATCAAAAATTAAAAATTAAAAGTTAAAAATTAAAAATTAAAAATTAAAAATTAAAAATTAAAAATTAAAAATTGAAAATTAAAAATTAAAAATTAAAAATTAATTTGAATTACTGTTGCAGATGATGTCAAGCATTTATGATCTGAATTTTATATGTATTTGTATAGAAAGTCGTCGAGCTTTTTCAAATAATATTTTACCCACACCAGCGGGACAGTCCGCTTAAAGTGAAATTACAGGATGATATTTCTGGTACTTGTGCAATTGCAAAATGTATATATTTATTACACTAAATGCTTATATTTATCATGTTACATCTATTCAAACATATAAAATTATAGTGTTCATTACTGGAGCTACTCGTTTGGCTCGAGTAGCTCCAAGCTCGAGTAATGGGGAGCTCTAATAAATATTACGTTGTTTTTTATGCAATTAGATTTTCATCATTTTCTAACACTCAAAGCAAAAACAGGTTTTGAAAAAAATCCATTCTAATTTACATGATTTCACACATACCATGTACAAACATTTAATTTTTTCTTAAATTTCATAAATGTTTAAAAACAATTTCTTCACTGTGCGAAAATTCTTTTCATTTCTGCGACTCTATTTACTCATCGATAATAAAGCAATATGTAATATTATTAAAATCGTGGAAATTATCAGTAAAATAAACAAATATTTAACAATAAATTTTCATTATGATCATCAATAAAAATATACAAATAAACTTTACGAAACTGCACGTTAACCTTACAAGTATATCTCATAAAAAAAGTTAATAATTATTGTTTTAGTTGCAATTAATTTTATTTTAACTAATAACTTATCTACTCTAAAATAAAATTCTCTAACCCTAGTATTTCTTACATACATTTCTCATTAAAGTTAAAATTGTTCCATTAGTTTTATTGTCAATATTTATTTCGCCGTACTTCAATCATAGACAAACTAAATGTTTATTGATACAAATTGTATTGCAACTAAATGTTTGGACTTCTGTCAGCATTAAATAATGAAAATGAATTATTATTCTATTTGCTTTCATTTTTCACAACAGATTCATGTAAATATTCCATACAGATTTAATATAAATGGCAAAAAAAAAAAAAAGAACAACAACAAGAGAATAAATAAATTACATTAATATTAATTTACATCAAATGTTGAGCGCTATTCTATATTGCATTTTAATAGCCGTTATTATTCTATCATCAGTTATTAAATAATTATTCAACATTGTTGTAATTAAACAAATTTTAAATTTTTAATTTAATTTCAATGTTATCAATTACAATAAAAGTTGTTGAGTTCAAGGTCCATCCAAACTTTGTGAACTGTTAAATCCAAATTTGTAGTCTTTGTTTTTTCCCTATGGGTACCAGAAAATATTAAACAACTTTCAAAGAAAATACCTTTTTATTTCACAAAACTCGTAAAGTCACTAATTCACAATTAGATGAAATATCTTCTTATATTGTCTAATTAATAAGATGTACAAAGCTAAATAACATGGTACACATATGATTTTAAATAAATCCTTCAGATATACATATATTTTTGTAAATAATCATGTATTTCTCTTCATGTAAAAAGCTTAAATCTGTGGTCACAAGCGATAACCGCCAAAGTCGACTTAAGAACGATTTGAGTTAAGTATGATATCATATTCTACGAAAAACGCTTTATATTTACGTGAAATCCCCATTTTTCTAACACTGTTACTTAAAAAGTTATTAATGCAAATATTCTGACTTAAGTCGTAATGAAGCCCCATTACATTTATATAGAAATCTATTTTTCTCGAAAGCATGATTTTCGAGTTAGGCGGTTATTGCTTGTGACCACAGAAATATCTAGTACATATATATATGACTCTGCATGACTTTGCGTGACTATTTTAAAATTAATCTGTGGTCACAGCAAGTCTATGGACAAAGTTTCAGATCGATCGGATGAGGGGAAGTGAAGCCTTAATCTCTCCGTGACTGTGCGTGACTAAGCGTGACTGTGCGTGACTATGTCAAAGTTAATCTTTTTTCACAGCAATTCTATCGGCCAAATTTCAAATCGATCGGCTAAGGGGAAATGAGTTTTAAATCACTCCGTGACTGTGCGTGACCGTGCGTGACTGTGCTTGACTGCCCCAAAACTAATTTGTAGTCGCAAGAAGACTATGGGCCAAGTTTCAGATCAATTGGATAAGGGGGAATGGGGTTGACCCACGACTGATAGACAGACAGACAGAGAGTATGAGTTAGAAGGAGTTTAAAAATTCGTCAAATTCATATTTTTCTATAGAAACGTGTTTTTAAAATCAGATATTTTTTATGAAAAGTACTCTCATTAAGTGAGTTTTTTCATAGAAAAAGCCTTAAAATTGCAATGATTCTTCCTTCTAAGGAAAAATAATATTATATCTTTAAAATGAACACATCTTCAAATTCTAAAAGTTTCCATACGCATACACCTACATTTCGTGAAGTTATTGTATAGAATAACTTTTTTGATATTTTAGTTAAATTTTTCTATAGAACATGAGAATCTTTGAAGAGTTTTTTAAGAGAAAATCATGATATTTGGAAGACTTGTTAATTTTGAAGATTATATCATTCATCAGAATTTCAAGAATTATTTCTGTAGAAAACACCAAATTGGAGTTAATTTTATTATAGAACAAATATTTTACAGAAATTTTTTTTTACAAAAAATCCCCTTAATCTCAACTTAGTATTGTCAATAAAGTTCGAATTAATTTGTGCTATCCGTCTATGGGGTGATTCTTAAGGAATAACTTGAAAGTTTACAATATAAAATAAACTCAGTTTGCTATTTAATGCCCCCAGTATCTCAAATGATACCAATCATAACGACTTAGATATTCGAATTTTTAAATCTGAAATCAGCCATCTCCAAAACAGAATCGGCCATCACCCAAATGATCTTGAAAAGACTTGGAGGACTGCAATACCTTGACATGCCTTCGGGAAATTGAATATATTTTACTATAGCATACACATACTAGGGTGGTTCCAGAAAATTTAACCTGACATACAGATGGCGGAAGTAGTTTGAAAAAAATTCTTTGGCATCCTTATAAAACAGATGTTTTAAGTTCCACGATGCCACGTTGTTTAGTAATTTTTTTTTTGAGCCATCAAGGGTGATTTTGAAAACATATACAAAATTGGTTACCATTATGTAACCAGTCAGTCCAACCAATATTAAAGCCGACCAAGATTCTACTCTACGGGAACCTGCTCCTTCGTTTACGACTATACAATATTGGCTGGGAGAGTTCAAATGAGGCCAAGAAGAACACTATGGTGGTCGATCAGAAACGGTTAAGAAAATACACAAAATCGTAATGGATGTTAGTCGGCTGAAGGTGCATGAGCTAGCTGAATTGATAGGCATTATTGAGAGTAAAATTAAAGATGAAAAACCTTATTTCAAGTTGGGTTCCTCGGTTGCTCGCAATAGAAAAGAACAACGTCGTGAAAAAGTTTTAGTAGAGTGTTTGGCGATGTTTCACCGCCAAAAGTGGAGTTTTTTCATCGATTTCTAATCATCACTTCATACCTGAGACAAAGGAACAGTCAAAACAGTGAACTGAAGTGGGAGAATCACGCCCAAAGAAGGTGAATACAGTTCCATCTGCAGGTAAGATAGCGTCTTCAAAAACGGAAAACAATCAGCGGCTAGCATCGTTGCAGCGTTTAAGTGATGGAGTTAAGGCAAAAAGGCTGGATTTGGCGAAAAAGAAAGTGTTGTTTCATCAGGACAGTGCACCAGTTCCACATATACTATTGCAATGCGCTCGAATTTCGAGTGCAAGTTCTAGACAACTTCATTTCTCAACTTAGCCAATTCACAAACCAACACTTCTTTGGTTTATTATTATTGTGAATGAAGATAACAAACTCATTAACAAATTTAATAAGCACATACATAGCATATGTATAGTTTTATACATGTGGTAGTAGCAACTTTAAATGCAATTTACTCAAAATAGAGGAAAAAAATAAAAAAATCTGTATATCTGGTGAACAGCTTAAAAGAAACGCCTTTATAATAATATAGGACTGGTCAAAATCGGGATAAAACGGTAGAACAAAACATCGGTAACAAAAAATCGCCTAGCCTATTAATATTATAGATGTTTATAAATTAACAACAACTATCATTCAAATTTATAAAAACAATTTTAAAATTTAAAGTTATTAAAAACAAGCAAGAGTGTTAAATTCGGCTGCGCCGAATCTTTGATACCCTCCACCTCGGTTTGAGTATTGATGATAAATGTAAACAAAATGTTGGAAAAATATGCATGCATTTCCTATATGCATGCGTTTCCGGTTATATGACATAACTTCTCGTTTAATTTAGTTTTTGCTAATTAAATAGCTCGCCCTAACCTCCATTGCAAAGGTAATGGTTGTGTAGGGTGGCTATATGCATTAAATCGTGCTTTTTTGGATTTTAACTGGCCAAATTTTTCTTTATTGCGGCCATATAGGTCGGATGGAGTAACAAAATAATAACCGAAAAAAGCTCTCTCAACTTTTTTTTCAAAAAAATATTGCCATATTTGGAAAACATAGAGAATAAATTTATAATAATACATAATTAAATTAGGGATGCCAAATGCAAAAAACCAAATATCGCAAAAATTTTAAATAAAATAATTTGTTATCTATATTTTCTGAAGAACTTCAAATATTCATCCAAAAAAATTGTGAAAATTTATATATAAATAATATTCTCATCAAATTGCGTTTATTTATGTAACAATTTTTATGTTCGCAATTCTTAAATATCATTTGAAGTTTTATAAAATTCATTGAATTTAAATAAATGTTTTCTGTAGTCCGATTCTGTAAATTTCAACGATCCGACAATGGCAAAATATATCGACAGCTATTATTGTTTGCACTAAAGGTGCTATTACATGATGTGTTTTTTAAATATGTACTGTCACTTTTTTTATCCATATGAAATTCCTCATGTCTGTCAAAATTGTCTTTTACATACGATTCATAATTTTTGCTATCACACGTGCATATGTATTTCTGTATGACATAACCTCTAAATGTAAACAACAGCTGATTTAATTTGTGAATTTACAAAAATTTATTGTCAAAAAAAATTATATATTTATTAATTGTTAATTAATATTAAACAATTTATTTTTCTTCCAAGATTAATCTTTATAATTTACTCTGTTTTTCTTTCGCCACAAGCAGTGTTGTATTTTCATATGTTTGTCATGCAAAAATAGAACCTGTTCTAATTGAAAAATGTACATGTGACTTTCCTCATGTATTGTACATAAACAATGTTTCATATATATCACACGATGTGTACAACTTGTGTTGTGGGAAAATTTGACAGTACATATGTAAAAAACACATCATGTAATAGCACCTTAAGTATTAAGTGATTCACTAAGTACATACATCTTAACGACAGTCGACAAATCTATTTTTCTATTTATTTAAATTGTAAACGAGTGGCATCTCTGTCAAAATAAGCGAAAAACACAAAGAAGAATAGAAAAAACAAATTGCTTCGTGCTTACAGGATGATTTTATGTTTATATTTAATATCTCTATTTTTTTACTAATATTTCTGTTTATTTATTTGAAAATGAAATAATGAATTGAATATGCTATTTAATTTTTTTATTTATATAAATAAAAAAGTTTTTTAATAAAAGCAAAATATTTTCACTATTTTATGATTTTTATTTATGTATGACGACATTTCAACCTAAAAATTTAACTTTTTATCGATTGAATAAACAACACAAAAATGGTTGTCGTTTAGACAACAACAACAGCTGACTTTAACAATAGCGAATATCGTTTAAAAATTTTACTGATAATTTTGCTTTTCTTTTTTTTAACGATTCGACTATCGTTAAAAGAAGTTACTGAAAAGCTATTAATTTCTCCTGAATGCCAATATTTTTTTTAATGTAAACATTTTTTAAATGTAAACATATTTGGTGTTTGGTGTTGTAAAATTTGTTTAAATGTAAACATACCCATTTATTGTTTTTTTGGAATTTCAATTTGTGTTTAACGAATAAAATTTATATATTAAAGATGCAATTTATGTCTTCTAAACTTAAAATTATAATTTACGATGTTTTGATATGATTTTCTGAAATTCAATTAATTGTAATTTATAATTGGAAATTTTTAATTCCAGTTTTTAGAATTGATATTTTCTTAAATTTGAATGGAAAATTTAAAAATTGCAATCTTGTATTTATGTTAATAATAATGCTTTAGTAATTATAAACAATTTTTAAAAATTAGATGTAATCGCAATCAGATATTTTGTAGGTAAAGCAGAATAATAATTCTATATAACTATGTATAACTGTTTTGAAAGCAAAAAACTCATTGATGAACTCGATAACTCTATTTTGTAAAGACAACAAAAAGTTAATATGCCAAACTTATGTTCATATTTGTAAAAGAATAATGAAAAAACGTATGAAATAAAAGACCAGCCCGTGTATACTCTTAACATCGTTATGTATAATATCTATTTGAAAATATTGATATTCATGTTAAACTAGAAATAACTATGTATTGCAAAGCTAATTAGAACAAAAATTGTGGCGCCATCTACTGTGGCATAGTCACGCTGAGCAAAATGAAGTGACACTCTCTTAATGCAAAAGAAATGTAGTTTCCCCACAACAAAATATTGCAGAAATTTATGTAAATAAAATAATATACCGATTTATTTCTAACATGCAGTTATTATGGATATGCATATATAGAATATATGTATATTATTTGTATTATTTAATATGTGTATGTATGTATGTGTAAATATTACACACAAAAAATACAACATCAAACGTTATTTTTGTGTTTTTCTCTTTAAATAAATTAATAATTAATTTTTTGTTAAATTTACATTGTTTTTTTTTATTAACAACTAGGTGCATATTTTAGCATTATTTGCTTTAGATGCTGGTGAATTTTTACTCCCTTTATATTAACTCGTAGTGTCTGCTTGTCGAAAAAATTTTGGATCGATTTTAACCTCTTTTCCGTGACCAAACCGATCTGAAACTTGGCAGGCAGGCTCGTGGCAATAACAGAAATGATCTATCAAATTTTTTTAGTAATGCCAAAACAATGGAAACTTTTAAATTTTTCTTCCAGAGTTGATAAAAAAAAATGTACAAAGGGTTAGTTTTTATTATATTATTACCACAACGACCACAAAAACAACAAGTCCAGCTATGACAACAATACAACATTTAGAATAACAACAAGAACAATATAGAAACATCATATTTTTCATTTTTTTTTTTACTTTTTCAGAGATTTCCCTGGACCTGTTCCACCGTTTTTAATGATTTTTGAAACAGAAATCTTCCCATGAATTTGTTGAATCAATTTCACTAAAAATGATCGCCTTAGCTATCCTATTGAGGGCGTGAACGTGACAAGAACAACATAGAAAATTATATTTTTTCAAGACTTTTTTTAGTTCTTTATTCAAATCTCGGGCCCTAGTTGACCGATTTGGACGATTTCAAACAGCAAGCTTCACAGGATGTTAGTGAATCATTTTTTATCTCAAAGAGCACCCTAATTACCCGATTGATGCCGTCATCGTGATTTCCACAGACGGACACACAGACAGACGGGTCCAAAATTTTTTTTCTAATTATTACAAACTGAATGACAGACTTATATATACCCTCTGCACACTGGAGTGGAGGGTATAAAAATCATTTCGAATAAAATTTGAGTTTAAAAAAATATTATATCTGATAATTATAATTGCACATTACTTCAAAATTACTATTCGTAATCAAAGTCTTAAGCATTTGATATATGTATACGAGTATTTTGTTATATTTTGAAATAAAATTTTGTTATAATAGGTCTTAAGGAAGTCATCGAGATTAGATTAAAACTGCCTTAGGCCGATATGACATATATATTTTTCTTCGATTGGAAAGGCATTTAGCCTGATGAGCTTGTAAACCTCGTAGGCAATCGTGAAAATAGCTTAAATGCTATGGTATTCCATTTTCATTGAAAACCGATTATCTACGATCGATCCAAATTTTGTAGGTGTATGAAGCACCGTTATGAGTTTATAGCAAAAACAATTTTACATTAAGTTCACATTCTTATTTTGCTTACATACTAAAGAAAAAACAAAGGTAATTAAAAAACTTTCCCTTTTAACATTTTTAATTTTCGTACTCAAGCTATTTTTGCGGCCACGGCTCGGTTTGGAAAAAATAAAATTAATTAATACCAATGGCTTTTGCACTAATCTCAAAAAAAAAAAAAATAATAATTAATAAAAATAATTGCTATGGATTTGCAACTTTTTAATTTTTTCGTCATTAGTTAGTTATTAAATTCACAACAAAAAACTTTGTGAGTCCGATCACAGGGAAGATGTGTAAATAGCAATTAAAGGTTTGTTTAAGTTGGAAGTAGTTGTGCTTTCAGTATATTTTTTACAATTTAAGAGTTTTTATACATTTTGCCTATTTTAATTAGTTGCTATTCTTCCATATTGTTGTATATATTATTTTTTACTTTTTGGTTGTTGAATTAGTTTATATTCTGAAATTTTTAATGTTGTTATACTTGAGGGTTGTTGAATTAGCTGCAATAATCTTTACACCAATACACTCATACCTCACACCGTTTTTGTCTTACTCTGTTTTTGTGAACGTATTGTTAAATAGATTTTTACCGCTCTGAGCGTATAGATGTTTGCACATGGAAAAAAAAAATTTGTTTATGGTCTCGGGCTTTTTAATAAAGATTCCAAATTAATAACCCACAAATGTGACTTTAATTCAAAAATTAGGTTAAGTTTGTTTTTATATCCTACACCACTATATGTGGTCACGGCATAATGAGTTTGTGCTGATGTTTGGAACTACCAAAAAAATATTTAACATAGACCCACGGTTTATTATACCGATCGATTCAGAATCACTTTCTGAGTCGATTTAGCGATGTCTGTCCATCCGTCCGTCCGTCTTCCATCCGTCCGTCCGTCTGTCCATCCGTCCGCCCGTCTGTCCATCCATCCGTCCGTCTGTCCATCCGTCCGTCCGTCTATCTGTCCGTCCGTCCGTCTGTGTGTCCATATAAATATGAATATATTTTGATGAAATTTGATATATAAGCTTTTATCAGCCATAGGACGAGCGAAAATAAGGGTGCCCCTTATAAAAGTGACTTAAATTGCCATAAGAACCGAATCATAATATAGATCTCATTAAACCCCTTTAATCAGTAGTCTTAATTTTAAGTCATAGCCCTCTTATAAAGCTGAGTGTATATACCAAATACGGTCAAGATCAATCCATGGTTCCACCTAGTCCCCTTATAAATATAGCATCCGATATGAAATTTTTCATATCTGTAGGCAAAAAAAAAAAAAAATAAATAAAAACAATACCACTCAAATTTGGTTTACGCTTATTTTCTAAATTAAATTAGATGGACCTATCTGTAAAATGCTTGGTATAGGGCATCGTATAGTCGGTCTAGACTTTTTTTGTGTGAATTTATTCCGGTGATGCTGCTGCAAACTGTGAATGAATGAATTAATGAATAAGTGACCACTATTAACACTATAAATCACAACAAAAGTAAGAAGAGTTAATGAAAAAAAAAAAACTAGTTTTTGTTTAAATAAATTGAACTAAAACACGCCAACAACCAACACAGACTTAACCTTACTTCAGAAAGATGAAGATGAAGAAGAAGAGAAGAAGTGGTTATGGAAACGAAACGAAAATGAGATACGACAACACTACTACGTAAGCTACGACGCTATTGTTGATGTTGAGTCTAAGTCTAAGCAAAGTGGGTCAATGTCAGCTAATGGCTGAAATAACATTTAATGTGATAAAAACAAAAAAACAAACCAAAGCTTAATATAAAGACATCATCTATGTCCATGTTATATATACACATTTATATTGTTGTTGCTGTTTTTGTTTTTTCTTATATGTAATTTTTGCATGTAGTTCCGACTTCAGCAGCTGATTTAATGCAGCTGGTCATTAGAGGAAATATTAACTCGTTAAACAAAAAAAAAAATTAATGGGGAAGTGGTTGTTGTATATATCCGAATACTGTGATGCAGAGTTATCGTTATAAGTTGCATGCAACTGAACAAAACGTATGTGATGGCAACACATGCACATGGTTAGAAACTATTGCACATGTACCTAAATCTAAACTGCAACAATGACCGACTGACTGACAGAGGGAGAGAGAGAGAGGGACAGACAGACAGATATACATACTAATGGACTTAATGGTTTGTTGGTTAAATTTGTTGACTCATGGCAACGTGTTGAAGCTTTGACCATTGGCCTGATTGGTTCTAATTAACGTCAGAAATTTATGAGTTTATCAGCAGCTAATTTACCGTGACTGCTTTAATTGTTAGTTGAGTCTTTACTCATACGTCAAATAACTGTGACTTTAAAAATTAAATATTTTTTCCGGTTTTTTTTTTTTTTTTTGGCTACGAAGCAGTTTTGTTAATGTTTGTTACTCTTTTTAACTTTAGCTCCCCTAGTTGCATTTTTCATAATCGTTTTGTAATCTTGATTCCATCAGAATTAATTGTTTGAGTTAGCAGTTTTTACTTTCAGTTGAGATGTTGAAAACGTTTATAGCAATTAAGCTGACGTTGATGCCTCATACGCTTGACCGTGAAATTTAGTTGTTATAAGCATTTTGAACATAAACTTTGTATTTACGAAAATTTAGTTGTTATAAGCATGTTTAACTTTAACTTATTTATATATTTATTTATTTACATAATTATTTTCTTTATAATTGTCATTAGCAACACGCGACTTTTCTCACATTTTATTCTTCAATATTTTTTTTTTTTTTTTTTGTTAAACATTAATAATGTAAGTGTACTCGTATGGCAAAAACTAGTTAAGGGGGAAGGCCTTTTAAAAGCTTAGTCGGATGGATGTCTGTGTTACAACAATATATTATGTAAATTGCACAATATTAACACCTCGGCTTACATTTCAATTAAACTATATTCGTTTTTAAAACTGTCCCACAGTTAACCTTATTCAAATGTTCTATTTTAGTCATGAGTTGTTCTCAAACAGCTGCAGTGGATTTAGTATCGGTTTTTGGTCATTCCATGGAAATTCGCCATAAAAACATTAATTATGGTGAATGTTACTATATAGAAGACAAGTTCTTGAAAGTTGATCATATACCATATTGGTTCATTTTAGTCAAAATATTTGATGTTATGTGACTGCAGTCAAACTTTATAATCATCAATTTTTGTAAAAGGCATCACAAATGTGGCTCAGAGAAAAATTTGCTTGAATTTCAATGAAATGTTATGAGAAATTTTTAATTGAGTGAAACTTTTAGAACAAATTATAACAGACTGGTTATCTCATCAAGTATCATCCATACTTTCTCCATATCAACACGGCTTTCGTAAATCTCGTTCCACAGTCCCCAATATTCTGGAACTCAATACAATTATAAATGACGGATTTAGAGATCTTATGCAAACTGATGAAATTTACACCGACCTTAGTAAAACCTTCGATAAGGTGATTTATTATTGGGGTGTTTCATGTCAAATTATCCAACTTTTAAAAGAAGTGTCTTCCGATCGGAATGAAATTTGCACCAAGGGTAGTCCTACTAAATAGTAGCTTAGACACAATTTTTTAACGAGATTGTTTCAGAACTCTCTGAGTAAGTGGGGGTCAAAATTTGACATTTTGACCAAACAGGTGTTTTTTCTCAACCATGTAACTTTTTACCTATTGTTCTTAGCAACATTTGTCCCAAATAGTTCAGATAGCTATTTCTTCTGTCTTTCGGAAAAAAAAATTTAAAAAAAAAAAAAAAAAATTTTTTTTTCTTCTTTTTCAAAAAAGGAAAAATTTTTTTTCTTTGGGCTCAAAAAAAAAGCTTAGGTTTTTTCCTTTAAGAGCTTTTGGGTCGCTCAGTGGGATGCGTGTGCGATATCTATCGAAAAAAATGTTTTGTAACTCAAGACAATGGTTTTTATATATTTAGCATATTTGAAAATTTTCCTATTAATTTGAATTTTTTCCTATTAGTGTGTAAGTGTTTCCAAAACCTTAAAAATAAAGCATACACTGAGAAACTAGACAAATAAATTTTCCGGCGCACAGTGGACCATTTGACGAGAAGGCGGTCAAAAATCTATAACTTTTGATTGGATTGAAATTTTGATATGCGATTTTTTTGTTTTTGTTTGGTAGGTGAGACTTTAGACTTTAAGTTTTGCTGTAAAGCGTAATTCTCGGCCGAAAATAAAAAAAGTTACGGAGGGTTTAAAATACATTTTCATCTGTAGTTGAATTTTAGTACAAAAGTGAAGTGTTAAAAGGTAAAAAAAGGTTTTTTTTTAATATAATGTCTTATTTTTTCAGTTAATTTTACAACTAATACTTTTTAACAATTTTTTAAGTTATTTTTTTCAGAAAATGCCAAACTTTGCCCCCCGTAAACTTTTTAGTCCTAATGTGCACAAGGGCCAAAGGTTTTTTTTTTAAGATCCCGAGATCCCGAGTTAAAATATTTATAATTTATTAAGCAGCGAACGTAAAAGTTACCTTATATTGGTTCAAGATAGAGAAGTTTCAATGAAAAACTCGTATGTTTTTGCTTTAGTTAAATTTTTTTTATTGTCTTTTTAAATATTTCTATATCCATTTTTATGGTAAATTTATGAAATATAACAATTTTTATCGTAAATTTACAAAATATATAAATTTTTAAATCAAGAAAATTTTTAACTATATAAAAAAAAGTGTAACTTATTGTTAGTGTAATGAAAAAGTACTTTAAATCAAACAATTTTAGTAAAAATTTTTTATAAATAGCCTTGATTTTCATCTTCTAGAAGTTGTTTAGCTTCTTCGTCTAATTCAATAAAGGTAGTTTTCCATTTTTGACGAATGTTGGACATATATGGATCTGAAGTTCACAACAAAATAGTTGTAAGGCGATAATTAGTACAACATCTGGACATTTTCCTTGTGTTGTGCTCGCGAAAGAATCTGTAGTCTTTGTTCCTTTTTTCTTGCGCTTCTTCAGATAGATGTCCTATTGGTAGCATATTGTTTTGAATTATTTATTCCCCATGGTACAAAATTTTATGAACTCTGGATGGCATATATCTCCAAGAGTTGAAAATAAATATCTGCCAGATCTCTGTAACAGTACTTAGCCATTGCACAAATTGTAATGAATAATAATTGTGGAAACATTATTATAAATACTCTTTCTTGCAATTATGTAAAATAAAAATTTTTATCTTTTATTACCACTTTTAGAAGCATAAAAAACACACACCCTAACCCCGTTTAAAAGGTGAAGCATACCTGCTCATATCTTAAAGGGCTATGTCGCAATAGTTATTTTTTACCATTTACCTGTTATTTAAATTGGTTCCCATTTTGTCAGGTATTTAAACTATATAACTCTAATTCAGACTATTAATGTTTTTGAATGATACCTAAGTAAATGTACCTGTAACAATTAAGCGCATTATATCTCAACCCTTTTTTATAAGTATATAACAACTCCTGACAACTGTACCGACACGCAAAAAAATACACCGCGGTGCACCGGTACGACCAACTTTTGTATTCATAACACTCAGACGGACGGACGGAGATCGTTTAATCGACTCAGAAAGTGTTTTTAAGTCGATCCGTATAATAAAAGATGGATAAAGGTCCAATATTATTGGAAGTTACAAACATCACCTCAAACTTAATATATCCTAACCACATAGTGGACAACTTGTGTATTCATAAATTTTGCAGAAAATATCTAACCTTGGGTCAGAAAAATTGTTCTGGTGCACACGGGCGGAAACTGGCGGGTGTATAATGGGGTATAGGAGTATAGGAGAGGGTTCGGACTATAGAAAAGTGCAAGATTTTTTCTGACTGCTTCTGACTGGCAGGAGTTGTGCTCTATTAAGTAGAAAATTTTCGGTAAATTTGGACCTTTTTTTTAATTTCGGAATGACTCAGTGATTTTACATTTTCAACATTAATAGTATGGAAGCCATAAAGTTATACAAAATTTATTTCACTTCAAAATCTTTTAAATGAAAAAAGTTACAGTCATTCAAAAATAAAAATTTACAAAGAAATTTTTAATTTTAGCAAAATACTGAGAAAGCCCATTTTCGAAGACCCTGTTCGCTGTGATATAAATGAGATAGAGTCGCAATTTTTTGGCTCCCGAGGTTAACTAGTATTTACTTTGAAATAAATAACATAACTTTTGACCGACTATACGATATCCTATACCATGCGTTTAGAGACCCTATCTCTCAGGCTCAACTAACTGGATATAGAAAATAAGCATAAACCAAAGTTGAGTGGGATTTTTATTAATTTTTTTGGCTGCAGATTTGAAAAAGTTCATATCGGATGCTATATCTATATGGGGACTAGGCCCAAAAATGGACAGAACCTGACCATGTTTGGTAAAGTCTCTTGTATTTTGCAAAAATATATACAAACAAAATTTGAAAAGAATCCATGCAATATTTTTGTTTTTTGATATATTTAAGTGAAGATCGGGAAGCAGCTCTATATGGGGCCTATGACTAAGAGTGGTCCCATATAGATCATTTTTCGACTACGGATTAGTGGATGTAATAAACACATACAAACCCAAGTTGACTAAGATTTATAAGATAATTTGGATCATATGGTAATTTATGTTGATTTCATAGGGTCATTTGTATGGGTGCTAGGTCTGAACATGGACCGCTTCTCACCAATTTCAATAGCGTTCATCCTATGGCCGCTAAAAGCTCATGTACCAAATTTCATCAAAATATATTCATATTTGCGACCTGCAGTTTGATTGTAAAGTTTACATGGACACACAGACGGACGGACGGACGGACGGATGGACGAAAATCGTTAAATCGAATCAGATAGTGATTCTGATTCGATCGGTATAATTAAAGATGGGTGTAGGTCAAATATTATTGGTTGTTACAAACAGCAGCACAAAGTCATTATACCCAAACCACATAGTGGTATAGGGTATAGAAACAGTGTAACACGTAATAGCTGAGAGCTGACACATAACGCTGTGTGACTTATGATTGTATTGGTGAAAAAATTATGATATAACATTGTTTTTTTATGCCACTTTTTTAAAAGCGTCATCTATGTAGCACTTATATACGTCTATATTGGGATATTTTTAACGTTTTACAGCAAAGGGTTGTTGAATTAGCTGAAACAGTTTTTGCTATAAGTGATACATAGATGATGCTTTCTGTTTGATTTTAAAAAATGACATAAACAAATCTTTAATTACTAGACGTTTACACATCTTCCCTGTGATCGAAATCACATGATTTTTTTTGATAGATATCCCACTCGCATCCCCCTAAGCGACCAAAAAGCTCTTAAAGGAAAAAACCTAAGCTTTCTTTTGAGGCCAAAAATAAAAAACAAAACAATTTTTTTTTAAATTTTTTTTTCCGAAAGTATGAAGATATAGCTATCTAAACTATTTGGGCAAATTTTGCCAAGAACAATATGTAAAAAGTTACATGGATGGGAAAAAACACCTGTTTGGTCAAAATTTCAAAACTTGAGCCCCTCTAACTCAGAGAGTTCTGGACCGATCTTGTTAAAAATTTGTGCCTAAACTACTATCCAATAGGACTAACTTTGGTGCAAATTTCATTCCCATCGAAAGACATCGGTTTTAAAAGTTGGATCACTTGACATATATATTCCATTAGAGATGGGCCAAAAGCTAAACTATGTCTTTAAGATTTGATAATGCTCCTCAGAAAGAGGGATTTTACAGATTTGTGCTGTTTGTTTTTTCTTTAAAGCCAAAAAAAAAAGAAGCAAAAGTATATAACCTTAACGGGCCTGAGCTCTGTCAATATTTAATCGATCTAACTTATGCCCTTTTTTTTATTGGATACTCCAAAAATCCAAAAACGAAATATGTATATTTTGGGTATGATAAATGAAAACTCCAACTGCCCTCTTGGAGAATTTCTGTGCAAAATAATACGAAAACTGAAAATCTTTTTATCCGATTATATCAATTACACTGAAGAACATTTTCAGGATCGTTGTCTGGGGGGTGAAAAATTCCAGGTCATGGAGAAAGCCATAGGCTTATTTGTTGCTTAGTTTTTCAACTAAGATTAATGATCCTTATTTGATTCATCAACAAAGTTGGAGCTAAGTCTTAATACCCAAAAACAAAACAGATAAAAACATTACATTTTGATAACGAAAGTTTCCGGAATAACCTTATTGATGGTGGAATAAATAATATATCATCGCATGCTCTTGGTAATACATTATATAATGGATTATGTAAAACCATTAGCGATGCGATAAAACCAATGATAGTGACTAAAAATATAAAGAATTCAAAAACAAACGATTGGTTCAACAGCAATCTAAAATCATTGAAAGAAACAAAAATTCGACTTTACCAAATGGCTGTGTGGTTTAATAGTGAGTTTTATTGGAATAATTACAAGTCATTCCGAAATAACTATAAAACAGAGCTCTCAATTGCTAAAAAGAATTTTATTAACAATAAAATTAATAGATGCTGTGACCAAAAAACAATTTTGAAAACTATAAAAACCCTTGTTCTCAAAAAAGATAATTCAAAAATACAAGAAATAGAATTAAATGGTATAACGATTTCTAATGAAAAGGAAATAGCAGAAAAATTAAACAATTTTTTCATAAACAGCATTCAACAAATTAGCGACAGTATACCATTCGTCAAATATGAGAATCTCATTGAAGAGAACCCACAAAATAAATTCAAATTTGGAATCATTGATATAAGTATGTTGAAAAATATTATGCATGCAATGAACAAAAAAAAAAGGATTATAATTGTCTAACAGTTAAAATGTTACTGGATAATTTTGATATTATAGGACCCCCTTTTACAACGTTTTATTGAATTTTCCCTTATAACTGGATTTTTTCCTGGCTGTCTAAAAGAATCTTGTATTATTCCAACTCAAAAAATAAAACACACAAAAGATCCACAAGAAATTCGGCCAATAAATATGCTGCTAACAATAAGTAAAATTTTGGAAAAAGTCGTACAAGCCCAATTAAATAGATACTTCGAAGATAAAAATTTATTAAATGAAACACAATCAGGCTTCAGACAAAATCATAGTTGTGAATCTCTGTTGAATCTAGTGGTAACTCAATGGAAGAGTGAAATGATGAATAGAAACTGCGTTGTGGCTGTTTTCTTAGACTTCAAAAGAGCGTTTGAGACAATTAACAGGGAAATTATGTTAGAAAAACTTCAAAAATATGGAATAAAGAGCATAGAATTAAAATGGTTTAAAAGCTATCTGGAAAATAGAACTCAAAAAACAAAATGCGGTGATGAGATATCAAAAATTAAAAACATCAAGGGGCAGTATTGGGAACATTGCTGTTTCTAATATATATAAACGATTTGGAAAGAGTCATAAAAAAAGCAAAAGTATGTATGTTTGCGGACGATGCGCTTGTATATATAACTGGAAAAAATCCAGAAGATTGTGTTCGAAATTTAAATACTGAAATGAGAGCAGTTGACAGGTATTTAAAAATGAATAGATTAAAACTAAATATAAATAAAACTAAATACATGGTGATAAATGGAACGGCAGATGAAAACATTATTATCGATGGTGTACCAATTGAGGAGGTTGAAGAAATTAAATATTTAGGAGTTATTATAGATAAAAACCTTAAGTTTAATACACATTTTAACTATATATGCAAAAAAAAATAGCTTTCTTCAGAAGAATTCGAAATAATATATCAACAATTACATCTATAAGAATATTTAATATAATAGTTAAACCCCACTTTGAATATTGTTCAACGCTGCTTTTCCTTGGGAGTCAACAAATGAAAGAAAGACTTCAAAAGCTTCAAAATAAGGGTATGAGATGCATTCTAAGATGTCAGAGGTTAACACATATAAGTGACATGTTACAAAAATTGCAGTGGCTCTCAGTAAATTAAAGACTGGTGATGAATGTTCTAATATCTACTTGGGAAAGCAACTAGTTTATGTAGCAGATGTACACCCATACAATCTGAGGAATATGAACGATTTTTGGTTAAATTTTGGAAGAACAAATTTTTACCAAAATTTATTATTTTATAATGGGACTTAAGTTATATAATGAAATTCCATCAGAATTAAAGAATGAACTTTTTTATATATAAACGAAAAATTACGATGTACGTAAAACAAATGTATTAACGTAGAAAATCCATGAATGTAACATTATTTAATTTTATATTAATAGCAGTATGGCTAAATAAATAAATAAATAAATAAAAAAAATAAATAATAATAAAAAATTTTTATTAATCTATCCATGTAAAAAATAGAATAAAAAAAATACTAATGTATGTTTGATTAAATATTAAAAATATCACTCATACGTCTTCAAATCCTTTACTCTTCTAATATAAAACATATGTTATGCAAAAAATTTATAAAAAAAACAAGTAGGAGTGTAAAATTCGGCCATGCCGAATCTTTGATACCCTCCACCTAGGTTTTCTTGCACTATTTGTAACAAACTTAGATAAAATATTTGAAAATGTAAACAATTTGATCAATTTAGTAATTTATTACAACAAATACTCTGAATTTTCAGCATTTACGTTTAACAATTTTAAAGTCAATAGAAGATATTAAACAAAATATATTTTTAAATTTCGGATCTTTTTCGGAATACTTGACCATGTCTTATATTTTAAAAGCACTAGCGTTAATCAGTTTTATTTTTTCGATCTTATTATGACATTCCATTTGTAACGCATCGATAAATGGATTTGCGTCTATGTGTTTAATGCAAAAGATTTCTTACTTTTGTCGAATTGTAGGGATTTTTTGAAATTTTTTTTTTAACAACTTAATATTATATACGTTTCAATTGTAAACTTTAAAATTAAAAATATCTATCTTTTCTAAATCTGGTAATAACTCTATAATATGGAGATAGTAAATACGTGGCTTCTTTAATAAGAATGACAAGTAAAAAACACTTTTGTGCAGTTTACTTGTTTTGTGCATTTTTTTTAATACATACATAAGTACGCCATCTTTGTAGATCTCTTCAATTATATTAAAGGTGCTATTACATGATGTGTTTTTTACATATGTACTGTCAAATTTTCCCAAACAAAAGTTGTACACATCGTGTGATACATATGAAACATTGTTTATGTACAATACATGAAGAAAGTCACATGTACATTTTTCAATTAGAAGAGGTTCTATTTTTGCATGACAAACATGAAAATACAACACTGCTTGTGGCGAAAGAAAAACAGAGTAAATTAAAAAATAAATATTGAAAGAAAAATAAATTGTTTAATGTTAATTAACAATTCAAAAATATATAACTTTTTTCTTTAACAAATTTTTGTAAATTCAGAAATTAAATCAGCTGTTGTTTACACTTAGAGGTTATGTCATACGGAAATACATATGCACGTGTGATAGCAAAAATTATGAATCGTATGTAAAAGACAATTTTGACAGACATGAGGAATTTCATATGGATAAAAAAAAGTGACAGTACATATGTAAAAAACACTTCGTGTAACAGCACCTTAAGTAAGTTTGTAAATAAAAAGAATATTAAAATATTATAAATGTAAACATAATTGATTTTAGAAAAATTAGCGATTCGATTTTCGATGATGCTGAAATCACATCAAAGAAATACAGAAAACAAAGGTTTTACTTAAGTTAGTTGAGAGACGAGAACCTAATGGGATGGCTTGTGAAAAAATATTAAATTGCGATAAATCAGATCTAAGTATACATGCTAATAACCAATGTCTTAAAAAAAATATCTTTTAAAACCAACAACCAAAATTCTGTTTACGTTATAAGATCACAATTGCAAGCCATTTTAGTTAATTGTGTAAATTTTATATAAAAGATGAATTATACAGAATAGTAAAAATATTTTTTTTATAATATCTGTTGGTTTTTTATGTAATTCTAATGATATTCTAATCTTTTTTTTATGATTTTTTTTTCGTTTTTATGTTATTTTTGCATTATTGAAATTGAAAATTAACAAATTAAAATTATTTTTTTTTTTTTGAAAAATTGAAAAAAGTAGTGCAGGGAAAAATGTAGAGAGAAAAAAAGTGGGTGTAGGGAAAAAAAAGGGACTTTTTTCATTAGCTTAGAGATTTCTGTAAAAATCTCCTGGCATCACTGGTACCTATTAAAAAACAATGCAAGATTTCACAAAACAATGTTACGTATAATCTGCTTTGTTCAAAAGCTTTCATAAGACTAAATGAAATTGTTACTTATGCATGAAACACATAGACGAGAGAGGCTACACAAACACACGGATACAAATGCTGCTGACTCTAATTGTAGTCGTGTAGTCAACTACTTAATTTTTTTGGAAACGGCAGCAACATATAACAACAATATAAACAGCTGTTTTTATACAAAATCATTTTTATTTCAGTACTGCCAATTATATTTTTTTTAACTTTATTAAAATAGAAAAACATGTATGATTCTATATAAAATTGTCTTAAATATATTACTTATTTATAATGCATTATTATAACGTAAAAATAAATAAATAAATTTACTTATTAATAGAATTATTATAGCATTTCATTTTGCGATTAATTTTTTCAACAAAATAAAATATTTCATAGCACTAATATCTTTTACGTATTTTGTTATATTGTCAACACTATTTTTATTTTGTAGCTAACAAAAACAGAAATTAGCCTAAGTTGACTACAGCAGCAAAAGTGGTCACGTAGTCGTGTAGCTGTGTCAAAATAATCGTTTTCATATAAACGTGTGTATTTTATTTTTGACAGCCTGTAGTCGTGTAGCCGCTGTCGTCTATGTGTTTCGTGAGAGAGTTCGGCTAACTGGTGCCATTATGTATATGTGTGTGTAAACAAAAATATACGATATCCCAGTAATCATTCCGAAGATTGTTTTAACAAACATCATCTTACTTTGTCTTCTTCGAGCACTTTTGATGATTAAAAACTGATTAATGACATGCGGTATTAGAAAGAGATTAAGAAATGATTTTTGCTTACGCTTAAAAAGTGATTTATAGAAAAATGACATTAAATATGACTCAAAAATAAGTCGAAATTAATCAGAAAATTGGATAAAAAAGGTTCTCAAGATGAGTCGGGGGTAAGGTAATATTTCCTCCCAACAAAAGAATATTTGTGATCAGCAAAAGAGCGCATTTATGACTGTTTTAATAGCACAGAGGAGTCAAAAAAGACTCCACATGATCACTTATTGCATAAATTGTTTACAGGGATTTTATTCACTATCTGTAGAAACAGTTTTTTAAGTAAAACAAATCTGCACACAATTTCAATTCTATTTCGTTTACAATGATACGATCACTTTGTTTACTAGCTAGTAGTAAAATAAGAAAATAGTATTATAATACAGCGTAATGATGAATTGTACTTCTCAATTAGTTTATTTTTAATGTGCCATAAGAAGTTCGGTTTGTGCTAAGAAACGAATGAATATATGCTTCCCAGGGCGAAGCTTAATCATTGCACTTTGATTGAGTTGAGCCCGCGACTATTCCTGATGTGGATAGCTCGTGCCTACAATTTTTGGTAGTTGGGAATGGCGTTTGTGCAAAGGGAAGCATGAACACTTGTTTCCCAGAGCGAGGCTTAATCATTGCACTTTGATTGAGCTGAGCTCCGCGATTATTCCTAATGCGGAATAAATCGTGTATTAAATTCTCGGTAGTCCGGGAATGGCGTTTGCCTGCGCCAAACATTAAATAATAAATTTTAAAAATGTATTATAATTAAATATTATTGACATTAAATTATTATCATCTGAGAAAAAAAATTTTTTTTACACCAATTTTTAACAGGGTAGAATTTTATGGTTTCAATACTACTTTTGAATGCAAGTATGTACTAAAAGTAGAACCCTTAAAATCATACTATTTTTTGCAACCCTAAAAATTGGAATATTTTGTATAAATAAAATAATTTATATTTTATTATTTTTAATATGCGCTTATTATCGAAATACATATACAGAATATATGAATGTTATTTATAGTATTTTGATATTTGCAACAGTAGTCTGTATGTATCAATTTGTAATATTTTGTGATCTTATAAAAATCGCAGAATATTGATATTGATTTTATATAGTTTCTTTTATTAATTAATTAACTTAAATATTACACCATAAAATGTTGACATTGGTGAATTTTTATATTACTACCACAACGACCATAAAAACAACAAGTACATCTGTGACAAAATACAAAATTTAGAATAACAATATAGGAAAACATCATATTTTTTTTACCTTATCAGTGATTTCTCGGCACCTATGAAACCTATTGTCACGATTTAAAAAACAGAAACCTTCTCGTGCTGTTTGTGTATCACTCTCACTAACAACAAGCGCCCTAGCTGTGCTATTGAGAACGTTATCGTGACAAGAACAACATAGTCAAATCATATTTTTTCAAGACTTTTTTTACTCCATCGTTCAATTCTCGGGACCAGATAAACCGATTTGGACGATTTTAAATAGCAAACTTTTCAGGATGTTACTGAATCATTTTTTATACCAACGATCAACCTAGTTGCCCGATTGAAGCCGTCATCGTGATTTCCACAGACGGACAGACGGACAGCCGGACAGACGGACATCGCTATATCAACTCCGCTTGTTATAAGGATCACAAATATATATATTTTATGGGGTCTAGATTTTTTTTTCTAATTATTACAAACGGAATGACAAACTTATATATACCCTCTGCACACTGGAGTGGAGGGTATAAAAAGAGGAAAAAATTAGATTTCATTCGATAAAATTAGTCCAACTTGATTTGCTGAAACTGTTTGCTGAAGAATGAAATAAGAAATCAATAATTGTTCTTGAGTTATTATAGTTGAAAAATTAAATATTAAGAATTGGGATATATAAAAAAACAGTTTTGCCTGAAAACCCCAAACCCTTTGGAGGTTTTACTCTACTGGGCTAGTACTTTCATCTTGACTTGGAATGACAATATTTCAACCACCCCACGAATGTAAAGTTAAATTTAGATTTGCATTATTTATTATTATTTTGCAATGAAAAATGTATGCAATAAATTGAGGTGAATTTTTCAAATTATCACTTTCTATATAATTTCAAAACAAAATGAAATCTCAAAATAAACAAAGGAAGGACCTAAACATGTGCTTATTTTACTAAAGGCTCTTAAGCTTTTTCTACGCTTAAACAAAACACAAAATCTCTCATCACCAAAGAATTTTTCTTTAGTCAGTCTTCGTGTATATACTGTGAGCGTCAAAAAAAGTAAACACCTTAGTTAATCATATTAAAAGTTTTATTAAAATGCAGTAATTAACACAAAATCAAAAATAAATATAAGGAATTCAATAGTTATTTAATTATAGCTGAACTCAATAAAAAACAGAAATAAATGCACTTTATTTAGAAAATGACCAAATTTTACGCGTCAAAAAAAAGTAACCAGCAAAGAAAAGGCAACAGAACTTCAATACAAAAAATTTTTTAATATTTGGTTTATTTTCGTTTGGCTTAAGCCCCTTATGTAGTCTTCTAGGCAGCGACTCGACAAGTTTTTTTTGTTATATCAGGGGAGATTATGCTCCATTCTTTTTTTTTTTGAGGCATCTTTAAGTTTGCCTTGCTTGAAAAAGCCCTTCGACCTATTTTTCTGTCAAGATTTTCCCACAGATGCTCGATTGGGTTAAGGTTCGAGGACTGCGGCGGTTGAACAGGTGTCTTAGGAGTCCGGTACAATAGCCACTCTTTCACAATTTTAGATGTAAGCTTTAGATCGTTGTCCTGTTGGGAGATCCTATTTCCAGCTATGCCTTATTTCTTGACGCTAGGGCCAACATTGTCCTTCAAAATGGCTAAGTAATCTATTTGGGTCATAATGGAGTAACTAAAAAAATTACCAACACCTGTTCCCGCCATATAGCCCCGAAACATAACTGAACCCCACTGTATATAACAGTTTTGGTAACACACTTTTCTTTGCATGTTTCATTCTTAGCACGCCATATTTTTGGAGACCTTTTCACAGCGAAAATTTCGAATTTCTTCTTACCTGTATATAATATGCTTTCACACAAAGTTAGAACCTTATTTTTCTACTTTTTACCGAAATTCATTAGCTCGGTCTGCTTTACCTTCGATATATATGGTTTCTTGCATGGTATCCTTCCATGTAGACCATTTTTGTGAAGCGATCTCCTTACTGTACTCGAACTTACTGGTTTGCCTGATGTCTGCGTTATGTTTTCTGATAACTTAACTGCACTTTTAGAGCATTCATCAACTACTCTTTTTATTGTGGATTAGTTCCTACCCACAATTTCGCCAATTTCAGACAAGGATTTACCTCTTTCTTTTTAATCTAAAATATTTTCCGATTATAAACAAATGTTTGCTTTCCCATAGTGAGAATATTTGCTTTTACATATTTTTAGTAATTACTAATTAGTACAAATGAACTTCAAATGATTTTTAGTAAAGTAGAACACGTGATCAGTACAAGTTTAGGTTCTCCCCCGAAATGTAAAAAAGTGTAAAATCTGATGCATTTTCACTTTCGAAAGATTTGTGCAATATTCCCTTTTGATTTGATTTCATGTTTTATAGCAGTCAATCTCTAAATGGTATAGTACTAAACTCTATAATATTACTTTTTATCGTAGGTCAATAATAATTTTGTTATAAGACAATTTAAAAATTAAAAATTGCTGTTTACTTTATTTTGACGCACACAGTATGTAGAGCGTTAAACCAGCGCCAGAAGAATTCTACAAGGCCGAGTAAATTTTGTTTTTTTTTTCTTTCATTTAATTTTTTTTTTTTTTCATTGAAGGCTAAAAATTTAATTTCTTATGTGGTGAATCGTATAAAGTTATTGTCAATGAAAATAACTATAAATGACTAATCATAAATCTATGAAATTAATTACTAATTATTTTATTGAAATGATTAAAATACTCATACCTTAACACTTCACGATCTTATTGAAAATTCAATATGCAGGTAATTAATCTTTTTACAAAATAAATTCAAACAGAATCGGTAAGAAAACCTTTGTTTGTTTTTGATATTTTTACTTTGAAAAAAAAATTCCAGCTTACTTTTTCACAAATTAGGCATATACTAACAGTTCCTCGAGAAATTGCAGTTTGATTATTTTTCGAAATCAACAAATCCTTAAATAATTGTTGGCCGACAAATTGCTAATTGCAATAATCAAAAATAATAATTCAATATTTATTATATATTATATGATTATTTACACCACAATTGAATTTAATATACAACTTGCAAAATACAAATTAAATACATATTTACCACAGCAGTAATTGCAATTGTAGTTATTGACCTTTGCCAGTTGTTGACTTTTGTTACCTACAACACAACCAACCAGATGATTTTAAGGTTTGAATAATAATTAGTAACTACAATTTCTTTAAATGTCTGAGTAATAATAGATTCCATATATACTAGAGACAATTGTCTGGTAGTTATCAAATTTTTCTTGTTGTACTTCGCAGTATAATTTATTGCATTTTGATTAGTTTAATAATTTATAGACATATAATTTACTATTAAATGATGTTAGTTATTGTTGCAAATTTAATTTTAATACACTTTATAATTTATATTATTATATTTTTTCACTTTAAACAAATACAAATACTTGGAAGAACTTTGAAATTTATTTTTCGGAATTAATAAGCCTCGTCAATAATTTTGGTTATGATCGAACCAAGTCTTTATATACAAGTACTATTCACATGACTTATGAACTTGAACATATTTGCAGCTAATTGTTCTTCCGCTCAGCAGTATGGTGGGACCAACAATCTTTTTTCGAAACTCAGGGTAGAAGCTGCCGTATAGACTGATTTTGGGAACGATTAAATTAACATAATGGTCTCATTTTGAAAAAGAAACATGGTAATCTTTTTTTGAATCAATTTGGTGACATCCGTCCGTCCTTCCGTCTGGTTGTTAAGCTAAACCTTGTAATCTAATTACATGTCGCAAATATTAATATATTGTGATGAGATATATATCTATAAGCTTTAATCTCCCAAAGGACAAACGGTGTTGAAATTTTAGAAAATCGGTGCGTATTCAGCCCTAGCTCCGTTGCAAATGTCCCCTATCAGATTGACTTAAATTGCCAGAAGATTTTCAAATTTTTAAATTCAGTTAATTAGTTATCCAAAAATAAACTCTGTAGGACAAGCCTTAGTCATAGCGCCCATATAAAGCTGTTTCCCTATCTTCACTTAAATCTATAAGAAGAAAAATCTTTTTCAGATTTCTTCATATTTTATCTATATAAGTTGTGCAAAAAAATAAATGACTTTAATAAATATGGTCACCACCGGTCCATTTTTAGACCTATGACCCTTTCCTCAAACACAGGGAATGGCATAATTTTCTAAATCGTTTTCTATACAAATTAAAATTTTTCAATTTATATATAAGTTAATAATATTAATAGGCGAGGCGATTTCTTGTGACTGATGTTTTGTTCTACTGTTTTATCCCGATTTTGACCAATCGTATATTATTTGAAAGGTATTTCTTTTTAGCCGTTTTGCAGACTTACAGATTTTTAAGTCTTTTTCTTTATTTAGAGTATATTGCATTTAAAGTTGCTACTAACACATACATAAAATTATACAACGCTATGTGTGTTTATTAAATCTGTTAATGAGGTTGTAATAAAAATGTGTTTGTTTTATGTGTTGATTTGTGAAATGGGTATAATGATTAGCATACTTTTAGGGTCTTTATTTATTTATTTGCGCTCGAATTTCGGGGGCTGGAATCTGCTAGTATAAGTTAATTCAATATCATTTTAAAAATAAATATTTTTAAAACCTTTTATTACGTTTCGTTTTATTTATTTACTTATATTTTTAATATCAAAAAATTACGGAGTAAAGTTCCTCACATTTTAAAACACAATGTTTTCCATTACTATAATTTGTATACCCTATACTTTGTGGTGAGGTATAATCAGTATGTGCTGATATTTGGAACTCCCAAAAATATTTGACATAGACCCACCTTTTTTTATGCCGATCGATTCAGAATCACTTTGTGATTTGGTTTAGCGATGGCCGTCCGTCCGTCTGTGTTTTCGTCCATCTGTACGTCTATGTAAGATTTGTAATCAGACTACAGATCACAAACGAGAATATATTTTGAGTAAATTTAGTGTATAAGTCTCTATCGACCATAGGAAGAATGCTATTGAAATTGGCGCAAGTCAGTACATGTTCAGACTAAGCCCCGAAATAACTAAACCCTATCAGACCGACTAAAATTGTCGTGAGATCCAGATTATCATACATATATTGATAAAATTTGGTCAATTGCATGCAGTAATTCGTGGTAGAAAATTAAACCCTATAGGACCATTTTTAGTCATAACAGTCACACAAAGCTGATTCTCGATCTTCACTTAAATCTATAAAAAAAAAAATAAATAGGTTGTGATCAAATTTGGTTTATATATAGAGTATATGTAAGTGACTTTGGTAAATATGGTTAATTTTTTGCACCAAAACCCCATTTAAAAATAACATCTAGTATAACAAGTAAGAAATTATAGTCTGTCTAGACCGTCTTACGATACCCTAAATAATCATAAACCAAATTTGGGTGATATTGTTCTTAATTTTTTTTAGCTGCACGTATGAAAAAGTTCATATCGGAAGCTATATTTATATGGGGACTAGGTCAAAAAATGGAACGATCCTGACCATATTTGGTAAAGTCACTTATATTTTGAAAAAATATACACAAACCAAATTTGAGAAAAATCTGTACAATATTTTTGTTTTTTGATAGATTTAAGTGAAGATCGGGAAGCAGCTCTATATGGAGCCTATGACAAACAATTGCCCAATAGGGATTATTTTTGGACTACTGAGTAATGGATGTAATAGACACATACAACCCCAATTTGACTGAGATTTATATGATATTTTGGATCTTATGGCAATTTATGTCGATTCCATAGGGTTCATTTGTATGGGGACTAGGTCTGAACATGGACCGAATTTCACAAATTTTAATGGCGCTCATCCTCTGGCAGGTGAAATTTCATCAAAATATATTCTAACTTGCGACCTGTAGTTTGATTACAAGGTTTACATGGACACACAGACGGACGGACAGACGGACGGACAGACGGACGGACATCGCTAAATCGACTCAGAAAGTGATTCTGAGTCGATCGGTATTATAAAAGATGGGTCTAGGTCAAATATTTTTGGTAGTTACAAACAGCTGCACAAAGTCATTATACCCAAACCACATGGTGGTATAGGGTATTAAAATGATAATCTAACCCATACACACAAAGATTTTATTAAAACTCTTTCTTCCCTATGCATATGAGTTTTGAATTTCTCCGGGTCTGTGCGTGACTATGCGTGACTTTTTGCACAACAAGACTATGGGCCCAGTTTCAGATTAAACATAGCACTACAATTTGGTTTATGCTTATTTTCTATATCCAGTTATTGCCTGAGCAAAGTTGAATCGAAGGCCCTCTATTGGATGGTATAGAGCATTGTATAGTCGGTCAAGACTGACTAAAATTTTCGTACATGTTATATGTTTATTACGTGAGTGTTCTACACATACATATTTAAGTAAATAAAAATTAAATTCGCTTAAGAGTATTAAAAGCATGTATTTTTTTAATTTTTTTTAAATTTAATACTCAATATGAAAGTCATCTGTATTTAATCTATGAGATTTTAATTACTTACTGGAAAAATACTTTCGAAATTATATTCAGTTGAATAGAGTTAGTTGTTCCATACATTAATATGAAAAGAATTAAGAATTACTAAAAGCAATCGCTGTTAAGAGTTAGAAAGCAGCATCTGCAATTAAAACAAGTAGGAAAATATTAGTCGATCTAGACCGACTATACGATACCCTATACTATGCGTTTAGAGACCCTATCTCTTAGATCCAATTTATTATATTGAAAATAAGCACAAAAATAATTTAAGTGGAATTTACGGACATCGCTAAATTGACTCAGAAAGTGATTCTAGGTCAAATCTTTTTGTTAGTTACAAACATCAGCACAAAGTCATTTTACCCTGACCGCATAGTGGTATAGAGTATAATTATCAATGAGTTTACGACTCTCATAAAGTCATCTCAAATGCAAAAGGACGTAACAGTTCATTAATAAAAATCCAAAAATTGCTGTCTGGTTTATTTTTGAAACTAATTTGCAAAGTTTTGATTTGATTTGGTTTAAGAAGGTTGTGGTGACTTAACTTTTAGTTCATTTTTTTTTTTGTTATGTTAAAACAAAAAATGTTAAATTATAAATTTTCATAAAGTGTAACATCATTAAAATTAATTATCTTCTTTGTTGTTATCTGTCTGTTGCTATTTTAATTAACGCGTTGCTACTTTTTAAGTTTTTTTTTTAATTTTTCAATTAAAGCTCTGATAGGATTGATTGTATTAAAAGGCCATTTACAAACAACTACACCGCGTTAAGTAAATGACAGCATTGTCTACTAGAAGTCTCAAATTAAAATAAATGAATTGCCGAAAAACTTTTTTTCTGTTTAAAGAGATTATAAAATTTTATAAATTTTAATATTTGAAACAATTTGCACTGTCACTGGAGTTCCGCTTTCGAACTCTTTCTAAGAGATTTATATTGATTCGAATTGGATATTCAAGAAGTAAAAATGGCAACATTTTTGATACTAAAAAAAAAACATGTGATTCCGTTCACACGGGAGATGTGTTAACATCTACTAATTAAAGATTTTTTATGGCACTTTTTTATAATCAAACAGAAAGCGTCATCTATGATTCTCTTATAGCAAACAGCTGCAGAGCACTACTAACATAAAAATGTTTATTATTATTTATTATTGCAACTGGTTAATTTTTAATTTTTAATTTTTAATTTTTAATTTTTAATTTTTAATTTTTAATTTTTAATTTTTAATTTTTAATTTTTAATTTTTAATTTTTAATTTTTAATTTTTAATTTTTAATTTTTAATTTTTAATTTTTAATTTTTAATTTTTAATTTTTAATTTTTAATTTTTAATTTTTAATTTTTAATTTTTAATTTTTAATTTTTAATTTTTAATTTTTAATTTTTAATTTTTAATCTTTAATTTTTAATTTTTAATTTTTAATTTTTAATTTTTAATTTTTAATTTTTAATTTTTAATTTTTAATTTTTAATTTTTAATTTTTAATTTTTAATTTTTAATTTTTAATTTTTAATTTTTAATTTTTAATTTTTAATTTTTAATTTTTAATTTTAATTTTTAATTTTTAATTTTTAATTTTTAATTTTTAATTTTTAATTTTTAATTTTTAATTTTTAATTTTTAATTTTAATTTTTAATTTTTAATTTTTAATTTTTAATTTTTAATTTTTAATTTTTAATTTTTAATTTTTAATTTTTAATTTTTAATTTTTAATTTTTAATTTTTAATTTTTAATTTTTAATTTTTAATTTTTAATTTTTAAATTTTTAATTTTTAATTTTTAATTTTTAATTTTTAATTTTTAATTTTTAATTTTTAATTTTTAATTTTTAATTTTTAATTTTTAATTTTTAATTTTTAATTTTTAATTTTAATTTTTAATTTTTAATTTTTAATTTTTAATTTTTAATTTTTAATTTTTAATTTTTAATTTTTAATTTTTAATTTTTAATTTTTAATTTTTAATTTTTAATTTTTAATTTTTAATTTTTAATTTTTAATTTTTAATTTTTAATTTTTAATTTTTAATTTTTAATTTTTAATTTTTAATTTTTAATTTTTAATTTTTAATTTTTAATTTTTAATTTTTAATTTTTAATTTTTAATTTTTAAATTTTTAAATTTTTAATTTTAATTTTTAATTTTTAATTTTTAATTTTAATTTTTAATTTTTAATTTTTAATTTTTAATTTTTAATTTTTAATTTTTAATTTTTAATTTTTAATTTTTAATTTTTAATTTTTAATTTTTAATTTTTAATTTTTAATTTTTAATTTTTAATTTTTAATTTTTAATTTTAATTTTTAATTTTTAATTTTTAATTTTTAATTTTTAATTTTTAATTTTTAATTTTTAATTTTTAATTTTTAATTTTTAATTTTTAATTTTTAATTTTTAATTTTTAATTTTTAATTTTTAATTTTTAATTTTTAATTTTTAATTTTTAATTTTTAATTTTTAATTTTTAATTTTTAATTTTTAATTTTTAATTTTTAATTTTTAATTTTTAATTTTTAATTTTTAATTTTTAATTTTTAATTTTTAATTTTTAATTTTTAATTTTTAATTTTTAATTTTTAATTTTTAATTTTTAATTTTTAATTTTTAATTTTTAATTTTTAATTTTTAATTTTTAATTTTTAATTTTTAATTTTTAATTTTTAATTTTTAATTTTTAATTTTTAATTTTTAATTTTTAATTTTTAATTTTTAATTTTTAATTTTTAATTTTTAATTTTTAATTTTTAATTTTTAATTTTTAATTTTTAATTTTTAATTTTTAATTTTTAATTTTTAATTTTTAATTTTTAATTTTTAATTTTTAATTTTTATTTTTAATTTTTAATTTTTAATTTTTAATTTTAATTTTTAATTTTTAATTTTTAATTTTTAATTTTTAATTTTTAATTTTTAATTTTTAATTTTTAATTTTTAATTTTTAATTTTTAATTTTTAATTTTTTAATTTTTAATTTTTAATTTTTAATTTTTAATTTTTAATTTTTAATTTTTAATTTTTAATTTTTAATTTTTAATTTTTAATTTTTAATTTTTAATTTTTAATTTTTAATTTTTAATTTTTAATTTTTACTTTTTAATTTTTACTTTTTACTTTTTAATTTTTAATTTTTAATTTTTAATTTTTAATTTTTAATTTTAATTTTTAATATTTAATTTTTATTTTTTAATTTTTTATTTTTAATTTTTAATTTTTAATTTTTAATTTTTAATTTTTAATTTTTAATTTTTAATTTTTAATTTTTAATTTTTAATTTTTAATTTTTACTTTTTAATTTTTACTTTTTAATTTTTAATTTTTAATTTTTAATTTTTAATTTTTAATTTTTAATTTTTAATTTTTAATTTTTAATTTTTAATTTTTAATTTTTAATTTTTAATTTTTAATTTTTAATTTTTAATTTTTAATTTTTAATTTTTAATTTTTAATTTTTAATTTTTAATTTTTAATTTTTAATTTTTAATTTTTAATTTTTAATTTTTAATTTTTAATTTTTAATTTTTAATTTTAATTTTTAATTTTTAATTTCTAATTTTTAATTTTTAATTTCTAATTTTTAATTTTTAATTTTTAATTTTTAATTTTTAATTTTAATTTTTAATTTTTAATTTTTAATTTTTAATTTTTAATTTTTAATTTTTAATTTTTAATTTTTAATTTTTAATTTTTAATTTTTAATTTTTAATTTTTAATTTTTAATTTTTAATTTTTAATTTTTAATTTTTAATTTTTAATTTTTAATTTTTAATTTTTAATTTTTAATTTTTAATTTTTAATTTTTAATTTTTAATTTTTAATTTTTAATTTTTAATTTTTAATTTTTAATTTTTAATTTTAATTTTTAATTTTTAATTTTTAATTTTTAATTTTTAATTTTTAATTTTTAATTTTAATTTTTAATTTTTAATTTTTAATTTTTAATTTTTAATTTTTAATTTTTAATTTTTAATTTTTAATTTTTAATTTTTAATTTTTAATTTTTAATTTTTAATTTTTAATTTTTAATTTTTAATTTTTAATTTTTAATTTTTAATTTTTAATTTTTAATTTTTAATTTTTAATTTTTAATTTTTAATTTTTAATTTTTAATTTTTAATATTTAATTTTTAATATTTAATTTTTAATTTTTAATTTTTAATTTTTAATTTTTAATTTTTAATTTTTAATTTTAAAGTTTTAATTTTTAATTTTTAATTTTTAATTTTTAATTTTTAATTTTTAATTTTAAATTTTTAATTTTTAATTTTTAATTTTTAATTTTTAATTTTTAATTTTTAATTTTTAATTTTTAATTTTTAATTTTTAATTTTTAATTTTTAATTTTTAATTTTATAATTTTTAATTTTTAATTTTTAATTTTTAATTTTTAATTTTTAATTTTAATTTTTAATTTTTAATTTTTAATTTTTAATTTTTAATTTTTAATTTTTAATTTTTAATTTTTAATTTTTAATTTTTAATTTTAATTTTTAATTTTTAATTTTTAATTTTTAATTTTTAATTTTTAATTTTTAATTTTTAATTTTTAATTTTTAATTTTTAATTTTTAATTTTTAATTTTTAATTTTTAATTTTTAATTTTTAATTTTTAATTTTTAATTTTTAATTTTTAATTTTTAATTTTTAATTTTTAATTTTTAATTTTTAATTTTTAATTTTAATTTTTAATTTTTAATTTTTAATTTTTAATTTTTAATTTTTAATTTTTAATTTTTAATTTTTAATTTTTATTTTTAATTTTTATTTTTAATATTTAATTTTTATTTTTTAATTTTTAATTTTTAATTTTTAATTTTTAATTTTTAATTTTTAATTTTTAATTTTTAATTTTTAATTTTTAATTTTTAATTTTTAATTTTTAATTTTTAATTTTTAATTTTTAATTTTTAATTTTTAATTTTTAATTTTTAATTTTTAATTTTTAATTTTTAATTTTTAATTTTATTTTTAATTTTTAATTTTAATTTTTAATTTTTAATTTTTAATTTTTAATTTTTAATTTTTAATTTTTAATTTTTAATTTTTAATTTTTAATTTTTAATTTTTAATTTTTAATTTTTAATTTTTAATTTTTAATTTTTAATTTTTAATTTTTAATTTTTAATTTTTAATTTTTAAGTTTTAATTTTTAATTTTTAATTTTTAATTTTTAATTTTTAATTTTTAATTTTTAATTTTTAATTTTTAATTTTTAATTTTAATTTTTAATTTTTAATTTTTAATTTTTAATTTTTAATTTTTAATTTTTAATTTTTAATTTTTAATTTTTAATTTTTAATTTTTAATTTTTAATTTTTAATTTTTAATTTTTAATTTTTAATTTTTAATTTTTAATTTTTAATTTTTAATTTTTAATTTTTAATTTTTAATTTTTAATTTTTAATTTTTAATTTTTAATTTTTAATTTTTAATTTTTAATTTTTAATTTTTAATTTTTAATTTTTAATTTTTAATTTTTAATTTTTAATTTTTAATTTTTAATTTTAATTTTTAATTTTTAATTTTTAATTTTTAATTTTTAATTTTTAATTTTTAATTTTTAATTTTTAATTTTTAATTTTTAATTTTTATTTTTAATTTTTAATTTTTAATTTTTAATTTTTAATTTTTAATTTTTAATTTTTAATTTTTAATTTTTAATTTTTAATTTTTAATTTTTAATTTTTAATTTTTAATTTTAATTTTTAATTTTTAATTTTTAATTTTTAATTTTTTAATTTTTAATTTTTAATTTTTAATTTTTAATTTTTAATTTTTAATTTTTAATTTTTAATTTTTAATTTTTAATTTTTAATTTTTAATTTTAATTTTTAATTTTTAATTTTTAATTTTTAATTTTTAATTTTTAATTTTTAATTTTTAATTTTTAATTTTTAATTTTTAATTTTTAATTTTTAATTTTTAATTTTTAATTTTTAATTTTTAATTTTTAATTTTTAATTTTTAATTTTTAATTTTTAATTTTTAATTTTTAATTTTTAATTTTTAATTTTTAATTTTTAATTTTTAATTTTTAATTTTGAATTTTTAATTTTTAATTTTTAATTTTTAATTTTTAATTTTTAATTTTTAATTTTTAATTTCTAATTTTTAATTTTTAACTTTTAATTTTTAATTTTTAATTTTTAATTTTAAATTTTTAATTTTTAATTTTTAATTTTTAAATTTTTAATTTTTGATTTTTAGTTTTTAATTTTTAATTTTAAAATTTTTCATTTTTCAAATCGTTATATTTATTTTATCTCAAAACACTAATGAAATAGGGCCTTCATTTGTGATTGTATTGTATAATAGATTTTTAACCCTCTGCGCGTAAGATGTTTACACATAAAAAGGGGTAAAATTAAGTTTCTGTTTAGTTCATTTGTTAATATATTTATTAATAAAAATTAAAAATTATTTATTTAAGCTTAACATTGTGATTTAGAACGAAATGAGAATTCATCAAGATAAGGAAAAAAATACAAAAGGCCTGAGAACGACAAGTCCTTTTATGGTCTTACTGTGCTAGCCTAGTACTTTCACCTTGACTGGGAACTTCCCAATCCCCAGAATGGACAAGATTTTTTATTATAATGTGAAATCTAGACTTTTTTGTTTCGTGGCGTTGACAACCTTGGTTAAAATATTGTGTTTAGAACACGGGTGGAAGGTGTGAGAGATTAGGCACAGCCGAGTTTAACACTCACTCCTATCTGTTTGCATTCAAAAAGTGTCGAATTTAGTGAACCACCCTCGTATTATATGTGTGAGATTTTTTGGATACTTTGAAACTATTTTGACACCCTTTTATATTTTTATATGACCATACAATATCAACTGATGGTCATTTGGTATGATGGTCACAAAATTCTACTTTCCTCGTAAACTTGTAGATAAGTGTCAATAACAGTCAAGTGAGTATAGCCACAATGTGGCAAAATAGTAATCTCAGAGCCGCCCCTTTTAAACAAGAAACAACAACCATGAAAATCATGATTGCTTTAATTTTAAAACTCTTATCCTCTTCTCTTGGTTGGCTTCTTTTATTAATCTTATAATGCTATAATGTGAAAAATTATTACAGACTTAAGTTTCACACTTACATGGAGCCTTTTTGTACTGTCATATTGAGACCATCGAGTACAACGTTCGGATTCTTAGTGCTGCCATACATTTTATGAGCACGACGTACACATATGGCTTGCTGACGCCTTGAGGCCAAAGTCGATGGCTGGGACATAAAGAGGCGCCGACGAGCAGCTAAATCAAAATCTGAATTCGAAACAGCATTTGTTGGTTGAACGGGTTGAACTCCTTCTGTTTCAGCGTCCATTTTTAAAATGTGTCTGCTTGTATGTGTGTGTAAATTATTTCTTCTAGTTTATGTTATTTAGTTTGTAATTGGTTACAATTTCCAAACAAATTTTATTGTGTAAGAATCTTGTTAATGTTATTGATGCAATGTAATTCTGCTTTCTGAAGTATGCATAAAATGGAAGATATCCGGAGGCGTTTCTTGTTCTTTTTTTTATTTTGTTTCTTGTT